>JAQZBX010067307.1:0-15957 GCA_029593785.1 Cabassous unicinctus
GGACGTTCCAAGGAAATACCTTCCAGAATTCAGGTGAGTCTAGAAAGGAAACTCTTATGTTATTGCTGGGCTTTGTAAGAGCAGTAGACCTGCTCATGTTCCTTTGATTTATCTGAGCTAAGAGTAGAGAACTGGGGAGAGAGGACAATGCAAAGAAAAGGAGGCAGGATAGAAGCAGCCTACACTTTCACAGGTTTGTATGGCAAGAATGGCAAGATTGAATGTGTTTCCTGTGGGCAAAGATGACACCACGGAGGTACAAATTTAAACTGAATTTGTAATTCAAATTTTAAACTGGGGCTAGTTGTTTAGAAACAAAAGTAAATTGTTACAGAAACTGCCCAAGATGTCGTTAAAGGATCTGAAAAAGTATATTTAGTGAAACATGTAGAAGGCAAAGCTTAGGGAAATATTTTGCATATATAACTATGTGATGTATAAGTCAATAAATCAGTTATTCACATATACATAGTCATATAAAATGACATTTTATGCTAAATACATATCTGTGATTCATTGTAGATAAACTTAATTATTTTGATACCCTCCAAAATGGTAAAACCATGAAGTAAATACAATGCACACAACTTTAAAAATTGATTGATTTAAGAAAATCTGAAGTCAATTTTATCTTACCATTTTTCTATCTTTTGAAATAAACCACAAATTAAAGTAATAAATTGCTCAAATTTATACAGATTAAGTTCAAAGTTACCTGCAATCTTTTGTTTGGTACCTTATATAGAAATTGAAACTAATTATGGTAAGAAGTTTGATAAGCAAGGTCATTTTGTTTTATGAGAATAAGAAGACTAGGCTTATCTTAATTTTGGAATAAACTGGCAAATAATATTTGGTTTCTGGGCAACTTGAATTATCTGTATGACAAATTCATTTCAAGTTGAGAGATAGAAATGGTACTAAAAATTTTGCCTTTGTCAGAATAAATTCCCTTGATTAATTTATCTGGCAGTTTATTGGTTGTGTTGTTGTTATAACCTTAAGCTTGTTATTTTAAAAAAGCATTGTAAAAATTCCTATGACTGTTAATTTGGCTTTGCAAAGTTGGTTGGTCATCAAGATATAAGCATTTACAATGAAGAGAAATTGATTATTATTTGGTTTATGTTTAAGAAAATATTAATTTAAGGTATTCCAGAGAATGATAAATTTAAACAATTGAAAGGTGCATGTTAAAATTATTTACTCAATTTTGTAACACACATAGCTATATTTTAATTTTTAATATATCACTTTATTATATTTAGGATATGTTTCCTGGTCACTGAGCAAATAGGAAAGCTAGAATTTTCTTGTTCTCAAACAATTTCATTGTGTAAGTGAGAATTTCTTGAAACAACAATAAAAAATATAATTTATACATAATGGTTGACATACATTGGCAAATTTTCAAAGCTGCCTAGTTCCATGGTGATATGACTCAGGGGATGATATGTTTATAAAAAACAGTGGGAAGTTGCTGAAAAATGTGTGAATAATAGCCTCTTCCCACTTATCTGATATATTCTGAGATGTATATAGTCAAAACCACCAATGATTTAGAAGAGCTAAAACATCATATTTTTCATTTGCACATAAAAATCAAAGCCTCTTGCTTACCAAAATGTTGGTAATATTATGTATCAGTGAAAACAGTGGTGGTATATGAAGATTGGCATTAAAATCTGGCAGGGATGAGCCTTGCCAATAAAGATGCAAATTGGAATACTGGATGATAAAGTTAAGGTTTAAAGTCTTAGAAAAATGCATAACCATCTTTGGCTCTCAGTAAATGTAAGTCATAATGATAAAGAAAGTAAAAATATCAATCGTGTGTGTGTATATGTGTGTGTGTGTGTATGTGTATACTTGTACTGATACAAAGAGATATTAGCTCTATCAAGAGAAAAACCATGATACTAGTAGGTTCTATCAGAAAAACTGTCATCTTATTTGAAAATATTTGTAGATTTTTCTTTTCTTTAGAAATTACGTGCTTTGAGAATGGCCTTTAGAAGATTCTTCCAGAATATCTTGACTACAACCCAAGGGAAAAGTGGGAAGCTTTTTTTGTTCCAATTCTTACTAAGACATGTAGTTATTTCTATGCCTCAAAAAAGAACAAAAACAACACTAAACTATGTGAATCTGACTTTGATACCTAAAAAATTGATTCCCATTTTATGATCTGTAGCATGTATTCCAGTTTTAGAATAAACACTGAAAATTAGTCAATAATTTTTACTCGAAACCTTCAGTAGGTAAAATAGAACACTGGATGACAGAAACAATGTAAATCTTTGATACTTACACATTTACTGTAATCAACTACTACAATATGAATATTAATTAGTTGAAATGCAGTAAAATCCTCCATTTATTATGAAATTATTTGTTTTAGTTCTATATTGCTGGTTGTGACTAGCTTCCATTCATCAATTTCAATTTTCATTATGTCTGAATTCCAGATAAATTTAACTCAAGATCACTAGCCTATGGCAATTTCACTGAGATAAAGGAAGATTAAAATAGAAAGATGAAAAATTAAACTGATAATGTGTAGAATGTTTGTGACATACAATCATAAAATTCTGTATCCACTGGATTTTAAATACAGCTTAGCAGATAAGCAATGTGATTCACTGGATATTATTTAAAATGCACTTAATAATATATTTAAGTGACTGTGTTAATTAACTTTAATCCAGAATATTTTAAAAGTATATGTAAAGCAAATCTTTATTAGGACAGACATTCAATACTAATGTACACCATTTCCAAACTATCATTGCAAATCATAACTGTCATTCTTAGGTATAAATGAAAGTTGCAGATAGAATAATAATTAAAATTCATAAAATATCAATACCAGGATAGCATATATTTAGTTAGGAAAGTAGTGTTTATATTTGTGTATGTGTTTGTATAATAACTTAAAGTTTTGATTCAAAATAATACTATGTAAACAACTCAGGTTACTTAAGTGAATGTAGTTTAATTATTGATTTATTCATTCACTCAACCAATATTTAAGGAGGACCTAGGGCATGATAGTATTGGCAGATGCTTGTATTCTGCTGTGAACAAAACTGATACTGCCCTTGCCACATTAAGGTTGTGATCAAGTGAGGTCTGTATAAACTGGCAGTAAAAGCCAAGTAGGATAAGTGGAAAGGAGATTAAATAATGCTAGACAAGTAAGGCTGGGTCGGCTAAATGTAATTTGAGTGTGGGTGGGAGAAGATCATGGACATTTCCTGATGGAAGTGATTTCTAAATTGTGACTTGGATAGGAGTAAACTTCCACCAGACAAACTGAGAAGATCA
Source organism: Cabassous unicinctus (assembly GCA_029593785.1). Classification (NCBI taxonomy): domain Eukaryota; kingdom Metazoa; phylum Chordata; class Mammalia; order Cingulata; family Chlamyphoridae; genus Cabassous; species Cabassous unicinctus. Next base: position 3,328 of record JAQZBX010067307.1, read on the forward strand.
GGTGTTCCAGACACAGAGAAGAAATGGCAGAACCAAAGCCCAGAGTGAGAGAAAGCTTAGGAGATGGGAAAATATATTAAATCATGTCCTTCTTTTTAATGCTAGAGGGAGACAATGGGGAGAGAACTAGCTGGAGAATAAGGATAAGCTAGATCATGAGGAACTATTAACTATATTAATATATGTTTGTACTTGAGGGCCTATCCATTGAAGTGTTTAAAGCATAAGAGAGACATGATAATATTTTATTTAAACTATTTTGGCTGCAGAATTGAAAACAGAGAGCAGGTGGTCTACCCTGATGGCAGGTAGATTAGTTGGGAAGTTGTGAAAGTGTTGAATGATGATGGTCAATTGATCTAGGAAAGAGTAGGGGATATGGAAAAAAGTGAACAAAACTAAGTGATAAACAGCCATTAGAATACCAGATATGTGTGGGATTGGGAGGCTGTAAGAGTAGAGGGAAAATGTGATCCAGGTTTCCTGACTAAGACTACTATAGAGATTGTCATGCTGATTTAATAAATGCTGAGAAAATGTGAATCATGGAAAAGGGAGATGAATCATGTTTTGTGCATATTTAAGAAGGGTATGTAGTAAGCACTCAGTGATGTTAGCTATTGTATCATTGGTAGGATACATATATTTCTGAAATATGTAAGAAGACAATCCCTGAAAGAAATTGGACAGTGTTTCAGCCTGGAGATATACATTTAGAAATCATCTGAACATAAATGCCACTTGGTATCATGGAGGAGCAGAAGAAGAATATATAAAAAACAATAAAAAAGTGCCTAGAACAGTATTTTGAAGAATAAAAAATTTTAAAGGGACAGAAGAGGAATGAAATTCTCCTGGAGAATTGAGAATGAGCAGTTAGAGATCTAGGAGAAAAAGAGAACAAGGCATAATAAGATTTAATAGAGAAATATGTCAAGAAGACCCAAAAATTAAAATATAAATGTGTATATCTTGATAGATAACGTTGATAGGATTAAACAATAATTTGTAAGTTGAAAAACTCATCAGAAAACTAGAGAAATTATAATTTTATTCTTTAGATTGCAAGTAACACAAAGTAAAAAAGTAATGAGATAAAGGGAATACATCAGAACGATGCTGAGATGCATCAAAGAATTTAAGAAGGAATTAAACCTTCTGGTGTGTCGGAAGTGGTCTGCCATTAAGTAAACGTTATAAAAAAAAAAAAACCTCACTTATAAGAAACTATAATATCTGTCTCAGGTTTAAATTTCTAGTTCCTGAGAAATAAATGACTTTCTGAAATATAGTTAGGTGATGAGAGTCACATAGCATTAACATTACCACTTTATATCAGGATCAATTTGTAGATAAGAGGATTTTTGTTAAATAGAAATACAGCTTAAGAATTTTCCAATTAAGTAATCCATCCTAAAGGCAATAAAATAACTTTAAAAAAAAAAATGCATCTCAGACCAAAAATCAGCACCATGCTTTGAAGGGGAACAAGAAAAACAACATCCTTTTTCTGAAAATAAAAAAGAAGGCATAATATATTCACTATTTTACTTAATTTTTTAAGGAGTACTAACTATAGTAATTAAGGGAACAAAACAAAATGAAACAAACTAAAGGCTAAAGAAACACAGGAGAAGAAGAAACATCACTACTTGCAGAGGAAAAAAATATGACTGTGTACAAAGAAAGTTCAAGAGAAAAAACCCAAAGTGTAAGCAGTAATAAATGATTTCATTTGAATTACAGACTATAAACTAAAATGTTTAAAAATGTATAACTTTGCTATATGCAAAAAGCTAGAACTGATTGAAGAAAATATTCATAAATTTTTAAAATCACAAAAATAAAAAATATCTAAGAAAAAGGTAAAAAAAAAAAGTATCTCTTTTGCCCATCATATATACAAAGATGACTGAATCAGAAACACTTCTTGATTTAAGACAAGAACATTTAATATTTTAAGATACTTATTTTTTCTAAATGTATCTATAATTTAAAATTTCATCACAATCAGAATCTTTACTTGTTATCCTTGGTACTTTACATAATAACTTTAATAACTTTAAATCTAATGTTCAGTGATGGAATAAACATAAGAGAATATCCAAAGAGTTCTGAATAAATAACAAGAAGACTTATTCTAACAAAGCTTAAAACATTAATATTACAATAGTAAATCAGTGTGGTAATGGTACAGGAACAGAATACAGTAGGCCAAAATAAATCTGGATATTGATGAAAACTGAATATAAGAGATGGTATTTTAAACAAGAGGCAATAAAGAGTTAGTAAACAAGTTGGGGGTTAAGTGGAAAGAATAAAGCTGAATCAGTATCTTACATGTTATACCATTCATATTACAAATGGATCAAAGATTCCAAAATAAAAATTTGAAACATAAAAGTACTAGAAGAAAACATGGATGAATTTATATATTCATAATAATACGTGAAAAGATAATCTGAAAATGTAGAAAAATATTTTTTAAAAGTCTGCAGACCAATAAACATAATATGGATGGATGAAAGGAAATGACAAAATAAAATATATTTACCATATAAATGACATACAAAAACATAAGCTGTGGGGTTAGGGGTCTGGGGTTGGGGGACGGCAAAAGGAAGGCAATTCAAAGGAAGAATATAAATGTCAAATAAATACAAATGGTTATTTAAAATGTCAGGTATTAGTAATGAAAATATGGAGCATACTATGTGCTGGTTGCCCATAGGAGCACAAAAAATTTTGGACGTTATTAAATTTTAGCTATTCATAAAATAAGGAAATTAAATCACAAGAAAGTATTAAATTTCCCTGTGTGTTTGCCAGTATTTGGAGAAAAGTGGCATTATAATGATTATTTTCAGAGATACATATTGTTACATGTTTGGAAGGCATCTTAGGAATTTGTATCAGAACGCATAATTTACATACCCTTAAATTAAGTAATTCCACTTCTAGAAATTCATAAAGAAGAGATTACATAAGTGAGATCTTGGGTAACAACCCTGGGATATTCATTACCAGGTTTTTCCCCTAATAGTGAAAAATTATGAACATATTAAATAGACATTAGTAGAATGTTAATTAAATAATTGACATTGATTAAATAGAAGAAATAAATTTATTGAATTAAAATGAGAACACTAAATGTAGTACAATGTGTGTATACTGAAGTAAATTTGTCAAGAAGCTTTGTAAAGAAGAGGTTAAAGCAGTTGAATTCTGGATAGGATAGTTATTACAGCTAGAATCCTAGATTTGCTGAATGAATATGGGCTGGGCTAAAAAAAAGTGTCAAGGTGATGCACAACCTGGTAATTGGTGGTGCTATATTTTAAGGTGTGAGGAGAGATTAGATTTTAGGTAAGAAAAATTAAGCCTCAAGAAGAGCACTTAGGCATTGAATGCAATATAAAAGGGAAGAGTTCCTAGGACTGGATCACTTCAATATTTAAAAGCAGAGAAGAAAAGTGGGATATAACATAGGAAAATGTGAGCAAGCAAGAGTGAAATTGCAGGAAAACTCAGAGAATATGGTGTCACAGAAACCAAATGAAGAAGAAAAAAGTTAAATATTAAGTGTTATTGATGAGGATGAAGAAATTGGCAGAGGCTACCAGTATGAGAAGAAAAAGAGAACCATTTGTCAAACCAACATGGCTTCATCTAAGGGTAATAGTTCTCAGGAGACTTCGGCTTCCTTTGTGCCCTTTCCCTGCATCCAACCAAGGATAACTTAGTTCAGAGAGGAAAGGGGAAGATAACTCAGAGCAAGCCACATCTTATAGTCCCAATTTTCAACACACACACATTCACACACACATGCACACTCACACACACAGGAAGCCTAAGCCCTTACTGGAGGGAGAGAAAAGATAAAACTTTAGAACAATTTGGAGACTGAAACTTTAAAAAAAATAGAATGTGTCTTAATACAGAATGAAATTCTTCTGTTTGCCAAAAGTTACAGGAAAAGTATGGAACCTAGCCAAAATGTCATTAAAAACTTATCTTAATAGGAAAGTAAATTACAAAAATGAACAGATAAAAGCAGTAGTTTGGAACAAATAAAACCAGTTCATGTTTACAACCTAATAGATTAAGACTCTCCGCTAGAAGTCCAAAAATAAATGTGCATGGTCCAAAATGTAAAACATAACGCAAACCATTGAACATGGTTAGTAGCTATGTTTCAATATCTGTACATCAGTTGTAACAAATGTATCATCGACATATAAAAAGATTATTAATACAGGAAGGGGAAAAATGGGGAGGATGTTTGGTAAATGGGAGACCCCTGCATTCTGTATGTGACTTTAGTGGGACCTAAAACTTCTTTAAAGGCAAAATGAATAAAAGTACAACACTGGGAGAATAAATGGAAGAAAATATCTCTGTACATATAGGACAATAGATCTTACAGTGATGAAAGGCAAAATGTCAAAAAAAATTTTTTTTAAATATTTTTCTTTATTTTTAATATCCCAATTTTAAATTTTATTTTAGTTTTTAAAAAATTCTGTATTTTATTTCTTATGTTTAAAACTATCATTATTATTTCATTTTCTTATTAATTGTATTTGGCTATTTTATTGGCTTCATTTTTGAGGAAATTTTGGATCACAGAAGGGTTACAATGGTGGCAGGGGAGGACCATTGGTGTGGGGTATCAGTGATGTGGGATACATGGGAGGAAATTCTTCTGGACATACATATAAGACATATAAATGTGTTCAAATATTCATGAGGCATTGCCACAGTGGGTGGAGATTCACACAATAACCAAAAGAATATCAAATTTCCATCCTGAGGAGCTCTACCACATTCTCTAATGGAGCAGCAACAATCCCCCAAGTGCAGGGGCAAAGACTGGTGAAGAAGGATGGTCCACTGATGGGCCCTTGATAAAGATGACTATGCTTGTGAGCTTTTGCTCTTAAAATTGAAACTTAGCCTAGTGTTATAGGGTGCCAAAGAGTTACCTACTGGGATCCTCCTTGTTGCTCAAATTTGGCCTATCTCTAAGCCAAACTCAGCATATAAACACAATAACTTCCACTCAGCATGGGACATGACTCCCAGGTATGAGCCTCTCTGGCACTGTGGGTTTGCTACCAAATACCAACAAGCAATGCAACTGGAAAAAAAGAAAGACCTTGACCAAAAGGGGGAAAAGGTAAAGACAAATGAGTTTACCTGGCTAAGAAACTGCAAAATGAGTCCGGAGGGCATTCCAGAGGTAACGCTTATGCACATCTCAGCAGGATCTCATTGATAGCCAAAGTAGATACTACCCTAAATAGCTGGCTGTTGGGGGTTCTGAAAATATCCAGACAATATAGTCAGGGCAGATAGCTCAGGAGTTTGGTCCCTTGTCAGTGGGCCCTACTTTGGACTTTATGCTCCCCAGTGTGATAGAGTTGGACTCAATTGTGGTTTCCTTACGCATGGCTCTTCTCTCCTTCTATTTGAACTTAAAATTAGTACTAAAGTTTGTAGATGTACGTCCAAGAGACTTAAATCTTTGGGCTGTCCATGTGCCAGCTGGATCCTGAATCGCAACAGAGTTACAACACCTACTCTCCAGTTCATTGGACTCACACAGGTCAACTAACAAGGAGGAGATGATGTATAACCAACATACCAAGGAACCGAGGGTGCCTACAACTGCAAGCAAGAAAGTCCCATTCATCGATCGTATGGGATCAAAGGCCCCCTCAATTAAAGGAGGAGTAGGCTTCACCATCCCAGAAGTCTCAGAATTGGGAAATGAACTATGGACTTAAGTAGACTAACTAGTTTTCTACTATAGACTTATTGTGATTCTAGCAATGGAAGAAGTATCATTAATGTGGAGGCAGTGGCACTGGAGGTTCTAAGGGTAGAGAGAGGGAAAAGCAGATCAAATATGGGGGCATTTTTGGGACTTGGGAATCGTCCTGAATGACATTACAATGACAGATACAGGCCATTATATATCTTGCCATAATCCACAGAATTGAGTGGGAGAGAGTGTAAACTACAATGTAAACTAAATTCCATGCTTAGTGGCAATGCTCCAAAATGTGTTTATCAATTGCAAAAAATGTACCACACTAATGAAAGATGTTGCTAATGTGGGAAAATGTGGGAGGTGTGGGGAGCAGGGCATATGGGAATCCTCTATATATTCTCTGTAGCATTTATGTAATCTAAATATCTTTTTAAAAATAAAAAAATGAAAAGAAAAAAAAGACTCTCCACTAAACCAGTTACTGCTAGATAAAATAATGTGAATATTTTATTTTTAACATATATTTCCAAATTACTTTAAAAATTCTAGTAATTTGCATCTTACACTAATTCCTAAGCCTATCCAGTTCCCTTGAAATTTTATTTAATTGACTTGTCTAGCAGTTTTCTCTGTTTGCATTGGCTGCTGTTTTATGTTTTCACTGTGATGTTGCCTAAGCCTGAATTCTCATTAGTCCTGATTATATTTCATCTTTCCATACAAAAATGTGTCTCGGGCAATCAAGCCTGTTTATTCATCAGTTGTTAATTGATCTCATTCTAAAAATATTTAGTAAGTGCCTAAATTGTCTTAAGAAGGGTATTAGTAACACAGGTGAAAAAGACAAACACATCTCTTGACTTCATGGAGTTTATCTATTTTAGAAGTATATTTTAATTTATGCTTCCCTCCTGTATGATAAAAATATATTCCTGCTTCTGGTCAGGTTCATTCTTCTTTAGGGATAACAGAATTTTTTGATTTGGTAGATTAATCCAATGAAACTGATAGTAAGATAAGTAATGGAAATCACAGAATTTGCCATCTATGCTATTTTACTTTTCTGATTGGAGAATATGTTAAGATTTACAACCTGATCTTGATATACTTGACAATTAAAACTGTTCTTTTCTCTTTGTTACTTTTCCTAAAGTTAAAGGTATTTGATAATTAAATTTATACAATCTAAGAAATATGAACTATTTAGTAATACTATATATAAACCACTAAATGCACTTGTGAATGGATTTGTGTGTGTATGTGAAGCCAAAAGATAAAATTCCATAGGTTAAAATTCAAAACGAATGCAAATTAAAACCAAAACCCAAGAAGTCATGAAGTCCAACAGAATACTGTCTGAAACATCCGTATTAGTTCTTGATCTAAAAGCATCATAATATGAGTATAATTGGGGGCAGACTATTTGGGTTAATACGTACTTATATCAGCAATTTAATCTCTTTAAATCTCATTTTTCTGCATCATAGTTTAGGTATTATATATCAAAGGAAAACCAGTTATAAACTATAAAATATATCAGGTGTCCTGATTACAAATGGCTAAATAGTATTTAACAACATATGTACTGATTTATCTACTGATCTTTTTTAAAAATGTCTACATTTAAATGTACCTATAACCTAAACAGTAACAGCTACAAAACAGGTTTTTGGTTAGTGGGTAACTGCTTTAAAAAAAAAATAGATATACTTTTTAGTTTTTTAAATGATACTTAGATTACATAAATATTACAGAAAAAATATAGAGAATTCCCACATGCCTGCTCCCTACCCCTCCCACATTTTCCAATATTAACAACATACTTCCATTAGTGTGATACATTTGTTACAGTTGAACACATTTTAGAGCATTACCTCTAAGCATGGATTATAGTTTACATTGAAGTTTACACTCTATCTTGCACATTTTTGTAAGTAATGACAGGGTATATAATGACCTGTATCTGTCATTGCAATGTCATTGAGGACAATTCCCAAGTCCCAAAAATGCCCCCAAATTACACCTATTTTTCCTTTTCCCTCAGTTGGACTCAGTTGTGGTTTCCCTACACATGGCTTTTCTGCCCCGTCTATTTGAACCTATAGTTAGTACTAGAGTTGATAGGTGTATGTCCAAAAGACTTAAATCTTTGGGTTGTCCATGTACTGGTTGAGCCCTGAATCTCAACAGAGTTGCAACACCTACTCTCGAGTTCATTGGACTCACCCAGGACAACTAACAAGGAGATGATGATGGACAACAACCATCTCAAGGAACAAAGAGAGTCTGCAACTGCAAGCAAGAAAGTCCCATCCATCTGCCGCATGGGATCTAAGACCCCTCTCAATTAGAGGCGGAGTGGGCATCACCATCCCAGAATCTTCAGGATTGGAGAATGAATGATGGACTAGAGTAGACTTACTGTTATTCTGCTATAGACTTATGATACTAGCAATGGTAACTGCTTTTTAAAAGCATTTTCATTTTTTTTCTAATATTCTTCAACACTTAGATTCTAGGTCACTTTTTTTTGACTGACTAAACAAGATAATCTAATGGCCATGACCTGACCTAGAATCATGAAATTGTTTTCCCACCCAAGACCTATACATTTTAATTTTTTCGGGTGAAGTTTCTCCTTTTTCTAGGAAAATTGATATCATCATTCCTGTGCTTTATTTTGCATCTTATTAAGTTTATTTCTTTTGTTTTCATCGTTTTTGAACTTTCTAGAAGTGATAAAATGATCATTCTGTCTTTCTATTATTCTGAGAAACATTATTGACTAAAATGTTAGCCTTGTCATCTTTCCTTTTGAGTATTCCTTCCTAAGCCAATTTTCTGCTAAATTAATTTCAGACTATCTCTTGTTATAACACACTATCGTTGATCATGCAGTTTTCTCAATTAGACATGCTGTGTCTCTCTATCCCACTGTTTTTCACCTCACTTATTGTACACACTTAAGATTTTAGAGATAATTATTTATTAACCAAAACACAGTTCTTTTGCTTTCCATAATAAACAGGTGGCAGTGATTTCTCTCCAATTAGAGCATGAAAAAATGGACATCCTGTACTCTAATTCCAAAGTGTGTACCATAAATGTAATATATTCTATGCTCAGTGACTACAGATATTTCCCTTATGAAATATAAGCTATTCGTAGTTCACATAACTGTGTTAAATGTTTCATATCTTTGTTTATGTTGAAGGGCACTTATGATGTATGTGAGTAAACACATAAAAATAGATTAAGAATATTTCATTGTAAACACTAAGTTATTAATATAGTATGTTTCTATTCTATAGCTTACACTAAGAGTTTCAGGATGTTCAAGTCAAGATGATTATTTTTGTTTAATATTTATTTCAACCACAAACTAAATTATTAGTTTTATTTAAAAATAAATTATTATTCTTAAATATTTTATAAAAACTATTTTCTTACCCATCATTAATTCACTGTTATTGATATATTAGTTATACTTAAAAAGGTTAGTTTAATTCAAAATTTCAAAAAACTGATCTTTCTTTCTTCCAATCTATTAGTCTCAAACTCCGTTTTAGTAAATAGAAGCCACATCCACCCTGCTACATAAGCCAGCAACCCTGTTTCCCAGCCTTCTAGTCAGATTCAGATCCAAATTTATTCAATGTTACCTCATGAATATTCCTGAATCTCTTCATTCCTCTCCAGCTCTACAACTAATCCCAAGTTTCTGTCTGTTGTTGCCTGATACATACTCCCATCTCTTCTCCTTGTGTTTGTTCCTGCCCTTTTCCATCCTGTTTCTTACCCTGCAGCTAATGTTGCAAATGCAAGTTTCTGACATTTAAATCTAGTCATGGCATTTACATTACTCAGTCTATAAAGAGTCATACCTCCACTGACTTATATAACCCTGCATTAATGGGGCTCCAAGGCATTGACTCACTTTCAGTACTTTCAACTTGCCAAATTCTACTTGTCACAATGCCTTTGCTTTCTGCCTGGAACACTCTTCACCCTTTCTCACTCTTCCTCTACCTCTACCTTCCCTAAACTCACCTCGCTCTCTCTCTTCTTCTTTTAGTTTGCTAAATGCTGCTCAAGCAATATACCAGAAATGGGTTAGCTTTTACAATAGGAATATATTAAATAGAAGGTTATAGTTCCAAGAATGTGAAAATGCCCAAATCAAGGCATATTTAAAGATGCTCTCTCTCCAAAGGTCAGCTGCTGGTGATCATGACTTATGCCACATGGCAAGGCAAAATGACAGCCGGTCTCTGCCTTCTCCTACAGGCTTACCTTCTTCCTGAGCTCAGCTGTGGATGATCAGGCATATAGCTCATCTCTCCTCTCTGCAATGCCCTACTGATTCCAGCCTCTGGCCTCTCTCTCAGCCTCTCGGGGTTTTTCTGTCTTATTGCTGCTGTAGGCGATCCTGGAGTCCTCTTTCACGTGGCAGGGTAAAGTAGTGGCTCTATTTCTCGTATGTCTCTGGATGTTTCTCCCATTTATATAAAACTCCAGCAAGAGGGCTGAGACCCACCCTGGGTCACACTTCAATGAAGTGCTACAATCAAAGCCCCCCCCCCAGCAGAATCCAATCCATTCAAAGGGTCCTCTCCACCCCCCAGGAATAGATTAGCTCCAAGACTATGATCTTTTTTGGGATTCACAAAAAATTTCAAACTGTCACACTTCCTTTGTAACTTGGTTCCATTGCTATTTCCCAAGAAAGTCTGTCCTATATGTTCTGAGTTAGTTACCAAATATCATATGTGGTAAATACAAATGAGTCTTTGATTAATGTCCCCTGCCATCATCTTCACTGAACTTTAAGCTTCAATAGGACATAGACCATGCCTGGATTGCTCACTGTTATACCCTTAATACATAGCATTAATCAATCAATGGAAAGTTTTGTGACATACTAATGTACTGTTCAAAACCTCAGTTTTAAGGAAATGGAATCTAAACACCAATGAAAAAGGAATTCAAATAATTTGTTTTTTTAATTTTTTTTAAAATTTATTGAAGTATATCACTCATACATGAACATATATAAACAATAAGTGTATAGTGAGAGTTGTGAACTTACAAAACAACCATAACATCATACAGGGCTCTCATACCTCACCCTAAAACCAATACCTTGCATTGTTGTGAAACATTTTTAATGATTAAAAAGCATCCTCAAAATATTACTACTAACCAAAGTATTTTCCCCCAACCCACCCTATTATTATTTTTTATATCATTTATACATGAACTTACATAAACAATAAGTGTATAGTAAAAGCTGTGAACTTAAAAAGCAAACATTCATAACATCATACAGGGGTCCCATACATCAACCCTCTACCAACACCTTGCATTGTTGTGAGACATTTGTTACAAATTATGAAAGAATATTTTCAAAATCTTGCTACTAATTATAGTCCTTATATTTGGTGTATTTTTACCCCAACCCACCCCATTATTTATTTTTTAAATATATTTTTATGACAGAACTTGTAAATTTATAAAAAATCATTCACATGTGCAGAATTCCCAAACAACACCCCTCTATCAACACACCACACCCTGGTGGAATATTTGTTACAGATTATGAGATAATATCATCCAATTATTCCCAGGTCCACAGTGTACATTTGACACACTTTTCCATACTCCCCCATTATCAACAAAGTACATCTTTGGCATAGGTGCAAGAATATTACATTATAACTGTTAACCACACTCCATAGGTCACTCCAGTTGTATTTTTCTTCTCCACATTCCCACTATCCTGCAATACTGATGTACATCTGCTCTAGCTCACAAAGGACACTCTTGCATCTGTCCCATCAACCACTGTTCTCTTCCACCTCTGGGTTTACTGTGCTATTCAGTCCCTAAATTATTCTCTAGCTTTCTGTCAGTTGGCATTTACATCCCTAGACTACCATTTTCAGCCACATCCCCATTTATAAACCAGCTGTTACTCACTAAAATGTGTTACCATCAACTCTGTACATTTCCACACCTTTACAGTAAAGCTAATTAAAACTTCTACATACATTAAATATCAGTAGTTCATATCAGTCCCACTCTTTTCTCCTTTAAGATTCTACCACCTATCACCAGGTCTTCAAGATATTTTCCTACATTTTCTTCTAGAAGTTTTATGGTTCTTGCTTTTATATTTAGGTATTTGATTCATTTTGAGTTAATTTTTTATAGGGTTTGAGATAGGGGCCCTCTTTCCTTTTTTTGCTATGGATATCCAATTTTCTCAGCACCATTTGTTGAATGGATTGTTCTGACTGAGCTGGGTGGGTTTGACGGGCTAGTCGAAAATCACTTGACCATAGATGTAAGCATCTGTTTTTTAACCATCAATTCAGTTCCATTGGTCTATGTGTCTGTCTTTATGCCAGTACCATGCTGTTTTTACCACTGTGGCTAGGTAATATGACTTAAAGTCTGGGAATGAGAGTCTTCCAACTTTGCTTTTCCTTTTTAAGATGTTTCTGGCTATTCAGGACCCCTTACCCTTCCAAATAAATTTGATAATCATGTTTTCCATTTATTTAAAAAATGTTGGTAGAATTTTTATCAGGATTGCATTGAATCTGCATATCAATTTGAGAAGAATTGACATCTTAATGATACTCGGTCTTTCAATCCATGAGCATGGAATATTCTTCGAATTATTTAGGCCTTTTTAAAATTTCTTTTAACAATGAGTTGTAGTTTTCTGAATATAAGTACTTTAGATTGTTGGTTAAGTTTATGCCTGAATATTTGGGTTTTATCTGTCACATTTTATTTTCACCACTCTTTTGATGCTTTTAGTTACTTGATATAATCTTCATTTCTAG
>JAQZBX010067308.1:0-15956 GCA_029593785.1 Cabassous unicinctus
AGGGAAATGCAATGGCAAGAAATATTTTTAAAGGCTATGTAGTCATGGTTAAAGCAGCATTTAAATTCAGAAAATTTACCTATAAGGAAGAGGAAAATATTATTAATGCTAAATTTATAACAGTTTACTCCTTTAACAGTTGACTCACTCCATCTATTCTCTCTTCCAAGAGTTACATTTTTAATTCCCCTCTATGGCAGAATATGGGTATATTACTGCAATGTTTCTGGAGCAGTATTGCTCTTTATTAACAGCTTTTCATTTGAGAATTTGCTATTGGTGAGCCTTGGGTCCTATTGAATGTTAGAGCAAACCATTGAGCAACAAATGACTATAGGACTGGAACTGACCTCATAAAGTGAATTTTACCAATCCACTCTTTCATAAGGGGATTTTGTGATTCCTGTACTAACAAACGTCAGCTCTAAATTTGCTAGTTTTAACCTGGGACACAGAGATCAAGTAAACTGTAGGCCATGACTGTAACATTTTAAAGAAAGGAAGAAATGGAAAATAAGTACTTAAGGTTAATTTTACATACTCTGGATATCTCAGCAGTGTGTCACCCAACATTTGTAAGAGTGGTACTTGAATATAAATTTGGGCAGTGATTTATGTTCCCTAAGGACAGCATGGTGATAACCAAAGTTGGAAGAAATTATTTTTAAAAATAAACATGAAATGTTCTTCAATTATTGAAGTATTAAAATATCAGGACATATTTTATATATTGCAATATTACCATATTTATTATTTATTATGATTATTATTTTGGGATGGCAGGAAGCTTGTGAAATTCATGAGCCATATGCTTCTCTACTGAACAATACTAGTGTTTTCATTTTACCAGATAAAGGATGGAAGCTGACATTAAATGAATATATATAAACTATAGGGGATTCCCATATACGCCACCCCTTCCCCTCTCCCATTTTCCCTTATTAATAACATTTTACATGAGTATGGTACATTTGTTAATATTAATGAACAAATATAGAATCATTACCACTAACCATAATCAATAGTTTACATTATGTTTCACATTACTGCACACTTTTATAGGATCTAACAAAATGTATAATGGCCTGTATACTTCATTGCAAGATCAGGCAGAACAATTCCAATACACTAGAAATGTGGTATATATATGATGGATTATTATTCAACTACAAAAAGGAATTAAGTCCTGATTCATGTGACAACATGGATCATTCTTGAAAACGTTATGTTGAATACTTATTATTGGTAATATTCCATGAGCAAGGATCTCTTCAAAGCACTTTTGGTAAGAGACACATTCTGTGCCACATCTTTTTTTCTATGTGATTTTTCTGTAAACTAAAGTTTATTTTGAAATAAAGTGAAAAAATAAGAAACTGGGGAAGCATACAGAAAACATTTTCACTGTACATAAAAGCTAACAGAACTTATGGGGATGAAAGACAAAATGTAAAAAAAAAATTTATTTCAATATTCATTTTTATTATTTTTATTTATTTATTTATTTTTGGCTTTATTTTGGGGGGAGGTTTAGATTGCAGAAGAGTCATAACTATGGCAGGGGAGGATCACTGGTGCAGGGTGTCAGTGGTTGGAGGACGTGGGGGAATGGGTGCACCTGGGGGATGACGCTATAGAATATGATTGTTTTCAAGTTTTCATGGATGTTGTCTCAGTAGGTGGAGAACCACACAATAACAAAAAGAACATTGAATTCCCATTCTGGGGAGTTCTGCTATAATCTCTAATAGAATGGCAATAATCCCTAGATTACATGGGCAGTTCCTAGAGAAGGAGGACAAATCAATATGACATGCCCTTGATATTGATGCTTGTACTTATGATCCTTGCTCTTGTGAAATTGAAACTTAACATATTATATATATTCCAAGAGTTACCTCCTGAAAGCTCCTTTGTTGATCAAATGTGACCTCTCTCTAAGCAAAACTCAGCATATAAACTCACTACCTTCTCCCTGGCACGGGAAATGACTTCCAGGGTTGCACCTTACTAAATCGTAAGGATTATTATCTTCTTATAATATCTGAATCTAGCTTTGATAATAGGTGATGTTGGCCTCATCAAATGAGTTAGGTAGTTTTCTCCCCTGTTCAATTTTTTAGGAGAGTTTATGCAGTATTAGTATTAATTCTTAAAATGATAGGTAGAAATCACCTATGAATCAATCTCATTCTGGGCTTTTTTGGGGGGGAGGTTTTTGATGACTAATTCCATATGTTTATTTATGATTCATCTGTTGAGATCTTCTATTTCATCTACATTCATTTTAGACTATTCATGTAATTCTAGGTAAGCTTTGATTTCTTCTATGTTATCTAATTTGTTTGCATTCAGTTGTTCATAATATCTTCTTTTGATCCTTTTTATTTCTGTGGGGTCAGTGGTAATACCTTACCTCTCAATTCTGATTTAAATTATTTGTATCTTCTCTCTTCTTTTTTGTTGTCTTTCTCTCTAAGGTTTTGCCAATTTTATTGATGTTCTCAAATAATCAACTTTTGCTTTTTTTAATATCTCTATTGTTTTTTGTTCTCAATTTCATATATTTCTGCTCTAATCTTTGTTATTTATTTTTTGCTGCTTGCTTTGGGATTAGTTTGCTTTTGGTTTCAAGTTCCTCTAGTTGTGTAGTTAGGTCTTTGATATTAAATCTTTCTTCTTTTATAACGTAGGTGTTCAGAGCTATAAATTTCATTCTCAGCTCTTCCTTCACTTCCTCTCCTAAATTTTGTTATGTTGTGTTCCTGTTTCCATTCTCCTTGAGATATTTACTGATTCTTCTCCTAACTTCATCTTTTACCAATAATTGTTTAAGAGCATGCGGTCTAACTTCCATATATTTGTGAATTTTCCAGCTCTTCACCTGTTATTGATTTTGGCTCCATTCCATTATGTTCAGAGACATTGCTTTGTGTAATTTTAATCTTTTTTTAAAATTTGCTGAAACTTATTTTTTCAACCAACTTGTGGTCTATCATGGCGAATGAATGACCTCTCTGCTTTTGAGAATAATATATATTCTGATTTTCTGGATTACAATGTTCTACTTTGCCTGGTCTAGTTAACTTATCAAATACAAGTTTTCTCTTCTTTATTGATCCACTTTCTATCTATTGAGGAGAGTGATGTATTGATATCTCCAACTATTATTACAGAGATTTCTATTTCTCCCTTTAATTTTGTCAGTGTTTTCCTCAAACATTTTTGGAGGAATTATGGTTTTTTGTATATTTTTAAATTTTCTTTCTTCTTGGTGGAATGCCCCCTTTATTAATATATAATGCCCTTAATAGTTTTATTAATTTTTGTGTTTAAAGTCTATTTTTTCCAATATTAATGTAGCTACTCCAGCTCTTTTTTGGTTACCGTTGCATGGAATATCTTTATATAACTTTTGACTTTTAATTTATTTGTGTCTTTCACTCTAAGGTGAGTCTTTTGTAAGCAGAATATAGTTGGATCATTCCTTTTTATCTATTTTGCCTGACTATGTGATTTGATTGGGAAGGTTAATCATTAACATTCAATGGCAGTACTTACCTCACCCATTGTAACTTTTGGTGTTTATATGCCACATGTTATTTTTGGCCTTCTTCTCACTCTTTTGCTTGCCCTTTCTGATAATCTTCATTTCTACCCTGTACTCCAATCTTCTTTCTCTCCTGTCTTTTCCTTTTGGTCTGCAAAATATCCTTTACTATTTCTTGAAGAACAGGTCTGTTGTTGATGAACTCTTTCAATCTCTCTTTAACTATGAATGTAATATCTCCCTCTTTTTTGAAGGACAGTTTAGTCAGGTAAAGAATTTTTGGTTGGCAGCTTTCCTCTTTCAGTTCCATACATCAATTATAACTTTTCTTATGCTGCTTTCAGAATTCTCTCTTT
Organism: Cabassous unicinctus; assembly: GCA_029593785.1. NCBI lineage: Eukaryota > Metazoa > Chordata > Mammalia > Cingulata > Chlamyphoridae > Cabassous > Cabassous unicinctus. Next base: position 3,907 of record JAQZBX010067308.1, read on the forward strand.
ATCCTTGGCATTTGACTTTCTGATTAGTATTTGCCTCATAGTAAGTCTATTAGGATTTAATCTGTTTGGTGAATGTTGCACTTTTGAAGAAGTATATTTTTCTCTTTCATAAGAGTTGGGAAATATTCACCCATTATTTCCTCAAGTATTCTTTCTGCCCCTTTTCCCTTCTTTCTCCTCCTGGGACAGCTAGGACGTGTATATTTGTGTGCTTCATATTATCATTCAAATCATTGAGACTATGTTCATTTATTATTATTATTATTATTATTATTATTATTTTCTCTATCAGTTCTTCTGTTTGTAATATTTGACTTGTCTTGTCTTCTAGTTTGCTTATTCTTTCTTCTACATGTTCACATTTGATCTTGTAACACTCTAGCTTATTTTTAATCTCTTTCATTCCTAACATTTTTGTTACTATTTTATACTTTCAAGTTCTACTTTATGTTCAAACAGTGTCTTCTTATATCTTTTTACCCTTTAAGTATATTTTCCTTGATCTCCTTAAATTGATTTAAGAGAGTTGTTTGAACATTTTCGATTAATTGTTCCAAATTATGTGTCTCCCTTGAAGTATTTTTTTGTTCCATTGCCTGGGCCATAACTTCCTGTTTCTTAGTATGGATTGTGATTTTTGCTGATGTCTAGATATATGATTATCTTGGTAAGTTTACCCTGAAGGTCAGTTTCTGTATCTTGTATAGGTTTTATTGTTGATTAGCTTTGTGTTAAGACTTTTCTTTAATACTTGTGTCAACTTATTTTAGAACTTTAATATAGACATTGTTTAATTTATCAGATTTTTGCAGCTCTTCTTCATCTTATTCTTGCCCTGGATATGCCCTCCAATTTTTAAGATTGCACCCTTTCTGCAATTGTTACACCCCCAGGAGAAATCTACTTTTCATCTGTTTCTTCTCCAGGAATGTATATCTCTTCTGTTTGTCTTTCCTTTGTCCTTACATTTTTTAAACACTCTTTTTGGTAATTCTTCCTGCATTTGCTTGGAGGGCAATTTCTGTGAGGAAGTTCTTCCTGGAGAGGGCTTTCCAAAGTCAGTATTTCCCAGTTAAATCAAGGCCAGGTACTCATGAAATAGGTATAAACCATTTCCAAGTTCCCAGGGAAAGGGAATATTAATGCTAAATGTCCCTTTAACTGTGCCTTGAATCTTTGCTTTCTTGTCCTGCTCTGCAGATGTTGCTCTTCACTAAACTATTCCCCACAGCCCTAAGGAGACAGAATGTCTTTAAATTCTTACCATCTGTTCCTCTGCTCAAGGCATAATTGAAAGAGTGACAGCCATTCCCTTTGTCCAGGGCAGGTTGAAACATTAGATCAGCACTGGGACCAAGTAATCTGAATTCTCCAAGTAAAAGCTGTGATCAATGTTATGCAGTCAGTGCCCTTCCCCATTCTTGGGGAAAGAAACTGTTCCCTGCAGTCCTAAGAAGTGACTGTGTCTTTGAGTCACCACAGCCTCCACCCTTATTGGTTTCAGGTTAAAATAGTGTCTGCCATTTACTTTGACTAGGGTGGGTTGAACAGAGCCAGGACCCAGTGATTGGAATTTGCTACTCAGAAGCTGTGATAAGTATTTAACCATACTCACCTTGTTCTTGGGGAACAGTATATTTACATCCTTTTATGACAGCAGGACACAGCCAGGGCCTGGATCCCAAGGCTGTCTGCCACAAGAATGGGGGATGGGTGCTGGTAGTCACTGTATAAATTTATTCACAGTTCCTTACTGAGGTTTTAAAGCCTCTTTCTCCCACTCTTTCCTAGATGCTGTACAGTGTTCTTTTGGCCTCCAGAGGCCCAGAACAGTTATTTCAGACAGTTCTTGCCTGTTTACTGTCTACTTTGGAGCTCCCTATACCACTTTCTTCCCCAAACGTTTCTCTCATTACAATTACACTAAAGTCTTTCTACCTCTAAGTAATAACCCTCATTTTATTACTGATATGACTAATACATTTTCCCTTTATTTTATGCTCAATAAATCTAAGTAGGAGCTAATCAATATGGTTGGTATTTCTAAAGAAAATATTTTCCTTTTGTCACTTTACCATTCCATTTGTTTATTTTCTTGTCATTGATTTATACTGTTTACTTTAATATTTTCTTACAAGATGATCACATTTCCTTTATTTTTTTGATTCTTGAGGTGGAATTGTAAAACATTGTCTTTAGACCTTGTCATTTTCTAGTTTAAACACTGAGAGTTATACATTTCTTTCTATGCACTATTTTATTTTTATTCCTCCAATTTAGTATATTGGCCATCATTCAATTGAAAAATATTTTAATTATTTCTGATTTCTTTGTGACTAATAGATTGTTTAATTTTATTTTAAGTTTCCAAATATTTGGTTGTTTTTGTTTATTCTAATTTCTATTTTGTCAAAGAACATTTTCCAGAAAATTGAATTATTTTCAATTCATTGAGAATTTTTATTGGCTCACTGCATGGTACATCTTGGGATATTCCCAAGAAAAATGTTGATTAAAATCAAAAGTATATACTACTGATACCTGTGGATTTTCTAAAAGTAGCAGGTCTGCTAAGACCATATATGGTAAATATATTGCTCAAACTATGTTTCGTTCACTTTGATGGAGGTGCAACATCTTGCAAAATGTGAAGTATTTTCTTATAAAATGAAATATCTTATCCTATGAGCCAGTGATTTCAGTCTTCATTATGTACAAAATATAACTGAATGCATACATCATTAAAAAAAAAAAGTTGGAAAGAACATTCATATCACATTTATTCACACTAGCTAAAAAGGGGAGATGGTTCTGAAGCATGATAGCAAGATAGGGAATCAATAGATGGATCTGGAACCTGACAAGAAGTCCACATGGACACTGATACCCCCAAGATGCTGTTGGAAGACCCTCATGAATGAGATTTCCTCCAGAACCCAGGAGAAGCCCCAGATATTCTCCAGAGGCCTAATAATTGGGCCCTCCTGGGGGATTGGTGAGTGGGGTAATCAATCAAAACAGCAAAGAGCTGAGACACCTCCCGTGCCATTAGCACAGGGGTAGAATAATTAATAGTTCAAAAAGTAGGCACAAAGGCCCACTCTCTCTTGGTTTCTTCTCCCTGCTCTTGTCACATCCTCCCTGCTTGGATGAACATGCAAGGAAAACCTAGGCATTTATAATGTATAATGGGAAATTGTAGTATATTAGTCAGCCCTCTTTATCACTCTTCAGCTCCTTACTCTCTTCTTGGGATCCATAATCTGTTATTTCCCCCCCATTTCTCTTCCGCCACTACCTTAATAATTTACTGGCCTAACTAACCCAACATGCTCTTGAAGGTCATTTCTGCAGCCTAGTCAAGAACCTAGACAAAATCCTGTAACATATTGGGTGAGTGCTACACAAGAGGTTATTGGTGAGTGAAACTATGGCCTACAGCTTGTTTAATGCCTTTTTTAAGTTATCCATTTTAAATGGGCCTACCTACAAGCCCCTACAGTATGTAATCCCAAGAGGGAAGAGGCTGGGACATGGGAACTCTTTGCATCCACACCACACACCCAAGCTTGTGAAATCTGACACCAGCTGGGAGTGCTGGGGCACAGGGCCAAGGCTTAAAGCAGGGACCTGCTAAGACCAAGGTCCCCCAGCAGAGCACCAGGTACTGCAAAGCTCTTATTTCAAGCCCATTTAGCAGACAGGTGTCTTTGCATCTGGCCATTGCCTTCTCTTGCCCTCTTCCCTTGGCAGCAGTGGTAGGGTAATGACTCAGAGCCAGGGGCTTGCAACTCTCAGTAAGTCCATGCCTTTTCAGGCCCAAGTTCCTATTGACCACACCCAGCTACCTGATCTGGGACTAGGTGGGAAGGCAGTGGTTGGCAAGGCCAAAATGGATGCTGTGGGAGTTCCCTTCCCCAGGGGTTTAAAGGCCAAGAATCCTCTCGTAATTATACTTTACCCACATTTTACCTTCCTACTTTCTACTACTGAATTTCTTGTTAAAAGTTTATGTTAAAATACTTCAACTGAAAATGACTTTGCTAGTAAGAAAGTTATTGCCTAAGGACCCCAGGGCCTGTTAGCTAGAACAATTGATTTTTAATCACTAATGGCCTTTTGATGGTTCCTATAACTGAGAAGTTCCCAGTTCCTAGGACTGCTTTTTAAGACCTCTGTAAGAATAGGAAGAAGCTATTTGCCCCTTCTCCAGGAAGGAGCAATATTTGACTTGGCAGCTTCATTCCAAAATCTACTCAACCCTGAGACCTATTTGTTCTGTCTCCCAAGTCCATAACAGCCCCAGAAAAGCCAAGTGGCAAGGTCTCTGATTCCCAGCGTGGTGGGAACCAGAGAAGTAACTCTGAATGTCCCTTAACACCTAAGGAGTCTTGGGAGCCTCAATTCAGAGAGCAGCCAATGACACCTGAGATTTATATCAGGAGCTTTAGTTTAGGTAGGTGTGCAGTCAGTCTCAGACCTTCGAGTATAGGGGTGTCAAGAACCCAAACAGTAAATTCTGAACAGGCCCCATGCCTTGGGCCCTTCCATTCAGATGGCAGCCAAACATCCTCTGAGACTTATCTCAGATGCTTCAGTTTGGGCAACTGCTCCATCTCCCACCAATTCAGCTTGGGTGCTGTGGTCTGAACTTCAGGGTTTCAGGCATTCCCCAAGACCCAGGTTGGCTACAGGGACACCTGTCGGCAAGGCTCTGGATTAAATTCTCAGTATGCTGAGACAAGAGCATCAGCTCCAAATTATTTAGAGTGGTGAACATATTAGTCAGACTTGGGCTCTGGATTCCAGATCGGTAGATTTAAAAGCACTTCTTTCTTCCTAGAATAATGGGCATGATCTCTAGCCCATTGTATTAGTAAGCCAAAGGGGTGCTGATGCAAAATACCAGAAATGGGTTGGTCTTTATAAAGGTTATTTATTTGTGGTAGAAGTCCACAGTTACCAGTCCATAAAGCATAAGTTTCTTCCCTCACCAAAGCACATTGCCATGTGTTGGAGCAAGACAGCTGCCGATCTTTGCCAGAGTTCAGGCTTCTTGGGTTCTTCTCTTCCTGGGGCTGTGTTTCTGTCCTGGCTTAGCTTTTCTGTTGCCTCCACAAGGTCAGCTATAGACTATGAGGCTCCCTAGGCTTTGCTTCTCTCCACAAGGCCAGCTTGTGAACTCTCAGATGAATGGCTTGTCTCTATCCCAGGGCCTTCTCTCCTTACTCACGACCAAGCTCTCTTTCTGGGGCTCCAGCTCAAGACTCCAACATCAAAACTGCTCCCTCTGTTCTTTACCTTGCATTTTATATTTGATTCTCCCACCCACTAAGGGGTGGGGCTCCATGCCTTTCTGAGGTGGCCCAATCAAAGCCCCAATTATAACTTAATCATGCCCAGATGAACAGGTCAGTTTATAAGCATAATCTAATATAGATTTTTGGAATTCATAATTACATCAAACTGACAAATGGCTACACTCCACACTCTGAATTCCAAGAATACATTACAGTATTCGAAAAACCTTAAATCAGTAACAATTCAAGTACAAAATCATATCATAATCATTTTAAAGAAATACAGTTTTTCTTCAGGCAAAATCCTGTCTGCTGTAGACTTCTGAAACTTACAAAATCATTTAACTGCTTCCAATACACAAATGGAAAGACAAAGGATAAACATTTTCATTGTCACAAGGAGAAATTGGGATGTTAAACATGAGCCATAGATCCTCTACAGTTCAGTAAATCTGCAAGGCATCCTCGATTCGATTTCAAAGTCTGAGAGTCATTCTTAAGTTGATGGTTTCTTCTCCTTGGGGCCACATGGGGACACACCCTTTCCATAGGCTTGCCCAAGGGCCATTTTCTTAGTTCCTCCCTTTTCAAGCATCTGGGTCTCAACCAAGCTCCAGACCTCACACTCCAAGAGTGTTGGGGCGATTGCCACACCTTACCTAGTCTTTCGGTTAGAGTCTTAGCCCACCTAGTACAGTGAGGTGAAGACAACATTCTCCCTAAATTTGGCATACAGTTTCAACCCTCTCAGAGAAACAAGTTGACCACCTGGTCTCCCCTAACCTTTGGCATACAGGCTCAACCCTCTCAGAGTAATGGGTTGACCACCTGGCCTTCTCTAATCCATGGGGAACAGGAGCACCCCTCTCACACCTATAGGGTACTGACCTTAACCACCCTAATCTTTGAGGAAATGCGCTCCACCTTCCCTGTACTCTGGGGCAGCAAAATTCTTCCTGAACATTGGGTTGGAACATCCACCTTCTTTAACTGCTAGGGCAAACTCACCCTCTCTGTACACAAGGGTGGGACTCCTCTCTTGGCCCAAGGTGATGTCTTAATTCCAGATCTAAGCTTCCATGGGTTTCTTCTTAAAGGTGTTTCACCCTCAATCTCTCCTTTCCATTTGCTTTATTGTCCAAGCTCACAGTGGTTTTGTTCATACAGCACTCTCAAAAATGTTGTTGGTTTAGCATTCAAGAAGCAGGGGTCCAAGCAATCAGAGAGTAAGGCTTCCCACAAGTCTTTCTGAGATAACTGCATCTTCAATTCTGATTTCCAAGTTCCAGGTTCAGCTCAGCATTTCATCTGGAAACTTGATTTCCAGAAACTTGGAAGTTCTGGAATCAGTTTCTGTTTTCTTTGTGCCCAGAAGTTCGATCCTTAGTGTATTTTACTCATCTAGTATTTTGCTAAAAGCTGCAAGGAGAAGCCAAGCCACATTCTCCAAGTTTACCTTGGAAAGTTCTTCAGCTAAATTCTCAGGTTCGCCATTTTCAAGTTCTGCCCTCCATAAAACATCAGGGGTCAATCTTGCTACATTCTCTGCAACTTTAAAACATGGATCGCCTTTCCTCCAGTTTCCAATAATAGTTTCATAATTTACTTCTAAGGCATCATAAAAAGTCTCTTTAGCGTCCATATGGTTATCAACAGTTTCTTCAAAGCGGTCTAGGCATTTCCAATCAAGCATTTCATAATTCCTCCAAAAAATACCCCTTACCCATTTATAAAACCATTCCAACATTTCAGTAATTGCAAAAGCACTACCTCATTCCTCGGTACCAAATTCTGTATTAGTCAGCCAAAGGGGTGCTGATGCAAAATACCAGAAATGGGTTGGTATTTATAAAGGGTATTTATTTGGAGTAGAAGTCCACAGTTACCAGGCCATAAAGCATAAGTTTCTTCCCTCACCAAAGCACATTGCCACGTGTTAGAGCAAGACAGCTGCTGAAGTTTGCCAGGGTTCAGGCTTCTTGGGTTCCTCTCTTCCTGGGGCTAAGTTTCTCTCCTGGCTTAGCTCTTCTGTTTCCTCTACAAGGTCAGCTGTAGTCTATGATGCTCTCTAGGCTTTGCTTCTTTCCACAAGGTCAGCTGTGAACTCTCAGGCGAATGGCTTGTCTCTATCCCAGGACCTTCTCTCCTTACGACCAAGCTCTCTTACTTTCTGGGGCTCCAGCTCAAGGCTCCAACATGAAAACTTCTCCCTCTGTCCTATGCCTTGACGTTTACATTTGATTCTCCCACCCACTAATGGGTGGGGTTCAACACACTACTGAGGTTACCCAATCAAAGCCCCAATTATAACTTAATCATGCCCAGATGAACAGATCAGTTTATAAGCATAATCTAATATAGATTTTTGGAATTCATAATTACATCAAACTGCCAAATGGCTACACCCACCAATAAACTCCTCAAAGAAGTGTCTTAAGAATCATGAAAATTTGCCTACTACTGGTCCACATGGCCACAGCATAGCTGAGAACAGCCTTTGGATAAGACCCTGAATTCCAGTTAAATCCCCTCTAAAAGAGGAGGACAGATAGCTCTGAGGTTCAAAAACCTCATGAAAGTCTCCTTAAAGAAATGAGGAAATATACCTCAGATTTCCCTTAGTTTAATCTCAGTTGTGCCTATAAAAGTTGAGAAGAGAAATCAAGATCCCAAATGGTTACTAAACCTCTCTTGGAAAACAAGAGACCTCATGTGCCATCAATTAAGATTAAAGAGTTCCTAGAAATTCTAAGGGTATAAAATTCTGTCTTCTGTTTTAATCTGTGCTTATCTTTGTGTTGAACCTTGAAATCTGTGTTTAACTTTGCCAGTTTCCTTGTGCCTAGGAAATCAGATTTGAGGTTCACCTTTTATAAGTTGGATAATGGTGAAAGGTAACCTAAAATGAGCCTTTCAATGTCAATACTGCCTTGCAAGTGAATTTAAGGTATAACTCACAAGTGAAATTGGTTCAACTGCTTGAGAAGCAGAAAACTTAGCAAAGTTGCTACTAATAAAATTCTTGTGGCTTTCTTAATAAAGATACCCAATTCACCTTAAAGTAAAAACTTACTAGAAACTAACTAAGAGCAAGATCATTTATAGATGCCTTTTTTATTATAAAACAGTAGAAGGCTAATAACTGAAATTATAACTGCGTAGATTTAGCCTAAACCTACTATTGTAAGTGTAAATCTTATACTGAACTTACCTTCATTTATCATCACTTCAAGCCTAGCCTCACCCCTTGCTTTTGCTTATCTTTATTTCATAACAGCTTCTGCTCCTCTGGTCAGGGGAAAGCAAACTTGATATATCCTTGTCTCCTGTCCTACTGGTATTAGTGACCCTGCTTTCTCTCATGGCTCCAAATGTGGACTAAATTGCTGTCTGGTGGAATTCTTATCCCTCAGGGTTGAAGGTCCACCTTTCCAGTCCAGCAGCCACTGGAGTCCTGTTATCTCTGAGGACTGAGAAATGAAGGAGGCCTCCTGGCTTGAATTTTGGGGGTTCCTAAAATGGCAATTCATGGGAGAAACCAGTTTCCCTGAGATTTTGATAGCCTCAATTTGTATATATAGAATTAGTCTTGCTCACCCAAGTTCTGCTAAAGTCAAATTGAAAAATAAACAAAGTTCAAAGCAAAGGAAAATTGTATTGAAACATTGAGGACATTTTGGTTGTAAGCCAATAATTAAGGAATGATATTCTTGTGAAAAACTGCATTGTCACAGTGCAAAGTAGAGTAAAGATAATCTTGATTCCGTTGGAAATCTTCAGTTTTTGTTAAAAAAGGGAAAAAGTAGTTTTTCCTGTACTGCTAAAGTAAAATACCTGCTAATTAATGTCTTCATGGTTTAAACGTAGAAGAAAGAAGCAAAGTACTAAAAAGTTAAGTTCATTTGATATGTTACACATTGCATTGGAAGTGGTTAAAAAGTGTGTAAAAATCAAGAGATAGACTTCAGCATTGTCAAATTCTCTTGTGCATTCAAACCAGACCTTCCATACACTGCAGGTTGCTTCTCCATTTGAGTTATTGATTAGGTTGATCACTGACCCCTAAAACAATAAAGTTATCTACTACATCTCTGGTTGTGCTCCTGAAGTCTATGGAGACTATGTTGCAGTTTCAAACTCCTGCAGCAGCCAGTGATGGCTCAATATAGCCAAATATACAATGGATATCACCTCCAGAATGGCACTGTTTCATAGTGTTGCTATGCACCAGGTCAGTGGAATACTGGAATCTACTTTCCTAGCTTCTCTCTAGGATCAACGGTGCTGCAGCAAGCTGGTTCTGTGAAGGATATACCAAGTGGAACAATGAGCACCAGAGTACTGTGAGTAGAACGTAAACACAATTGGCATTATGTCCTGCTTCCATGGAGAGATAACATACAAGGTATTGCAAACCTGGAACTTAATTCTAATAATTGCAGCTCAAAGAAAAACATATGCATTGAGTAATACATTAATTAGTATTACATACTGTACCTATGTCCTATTCTAGATATATGTCTGATGATTATGGTGATATCTTTTCTATTCTAGAACATATGCAGAGGGACATTGAATATATTAAAAGTTTACATTTTTTATGAATCAATTTATAAAAAATTCTACTGCAGAAAAATAATCCTATGGCAAAACAAATATATAAGTAGACTAAAAGTTGCCTCTGTTTAAGCAGGAGGGGGATTGCTGAGGATTAACTTGCAAGGACAGAGGCACCTCTCTGTGATGATGGAAATACAACTGTCAGGGTTTGGGTTACATGAGTGATTTATTTGTGGGATTTAACAGACTTGTAAGAATTTGATTCATGCATTTAGCCATAAAAATTTGCCATAAACAAAAAGACTCATACTCAAATAAGTAAATCCAATAACCATTTGCATTCTGAAGTGTTTAGAAGTGGAAAAAATCAATATTTGTCACTTTATTTGACATGTAAAGAAATTTTTTAAAATGCACCTACAAAGAAACAAAGATGGTTGTACATATAGAATGAAAGGTGGATAGATAAATGATAAAACTAATGTAGTAAAATATATATTACACAATATAAGTTAAATTGATGGTATATAAACACCAATTATACACATTTTTAATCTAAGCATATGTTTAAATTTTTAATTAAGGAAATCAGATATACAAATATAGTATAAGCAACTTTCTAAGTCTCTTCAAATTTAATAAGGACATTACTAGTGATTTACAAATGAATGCATGCAAAATCTTATTATATGTCATTTTGAAGTATCTATCTTAATAATCTTTGATAAGTACATAAATAATAAAAGATGAAGGCAAATTTAATTTCAGAAAAAAGTTACAAATTTATTTTTCTTATTGTCTTAAGGAAAAAAGGAAAAAATTGAAAACTTCAAATTAAAATTTATTTTTAAATTTTTTAAAAATCACATGGTAAGAAGGAATTCAGCATGTCAGTTGCAATTAATCATAGGTCTTAAAAAACTATATTTCTTTAAAATATATATAAACATTGGTCAAATTTTTCATTTTAGAGCATTCAAAAATAATGGACAATGTAATTAAAAGGGAAGCATAAGAGATTGGTAAATGGGAAAAGATGAGAAAATGTTGTTTTCTTATATTTGATGTATATCAAGTATTTAAAAACATTAGCTGAGAGTATATAAATGATCATTTTTTCATAATACTATTCTTGCCCACAGTTAATCATTCACTAATTGTTTAATGAATTATATGATAATATTTTAGATATAGTGAAAATAATCATTGAGAAAATAAACATTAAATGACAGAACATACAGAAGGCTTTTTAAAGTATATATGTCTGCATCAAATTCATATGTTAATCATTAAATAATTTTCTATTTATTTATATATCTGTATAATTTTATATAAACATAGAATCTTTTCTGGGATAATTATTTGTGGGTTTTGGAATTTTTGCTTCTTTATTGCATTTCCCTCGTTTTAATTTGCTGTAGTTCTTATTTAAAATAATGGAGACACTTATTTAAAAATAATGAATACACTTATTTAGAAAAATACAATTTAATTTTGTAATCAAGTCACGGCTTAACCACCTTAAATGTATTAAGCTTCTTCCCAAACACTGTATATATATATATATATATATTTTATGCATGTATTTATCTCTTATATGTCTATATCTATATCTATATCTATATTTATATCTATACCTATACTTATATCTATTTGTCTATCTATTGAATTGTCTGTCTAATCTCTACAATTTATCTAGTAATCTGTTCATGTATGTTTTGATATAGTTTTAGTTACTGTTCTACTTTATTTTTTTCTAGTATGTTTGATATATTATACTAATGATTATGTACAGTTTATTGTATAGAAGAGCTGAAGTGGACTCAAGTAGTGGAATTCAAAAAACACAAACATGCATTTTTTGTAATAAATAGACTGAAAAGAGTTTAAAATGTCATATGAAATGAATAAAAAAGTCTTTAGTGATACCTAACAGTTCCACAAAAAATTGGAAAAACAAATAATACCAAGAGTAACATTAGAGTGGTTATTTTTTGAAATTTTCTCATTTGGCAGTTTTAGGACTCTCAGATGCTCCCTCTTTCCTTACAAGGAAGTGAATTTTGCAAGTTAACTGAATCCATATGTTGCTTGGCTATAGAAAAGAGTTCCTTGTAGATAACACAAGAGAAGTGGAAATCAATAAACCAACACACTCCTTCTCTCTTACGTATGAAAAGCCTCTTTAGG
>JAQZBX010067309.1:0-15957 GCA_029593785.1 Cabassous unicinctus
ACTCCCCCAGTAGCTAAAGAAATAAAACACTTCCAAAATACTGATATGCACCTCCTCTGGGATCACATCTTCCTCCCTCTCCACTTCCCTGCCTACCTCCTCCCCCAGAGGATCATTATCCTGAATTCCATGTTTATCATTCCTATGAATTTCTCTATATTTTTTACTACATATTGAAGTTTCCCTAAAGAATATCTAGTGTTATTTTGTATGTTTCAAAATATATATGATGGAAGCAGATGTGGCTCAACCAGTTAATTGGGTGCCTGCCTACCACGTGGGAGGTCCTGGGTTCGGGGTCCCGGTGCCTCCTGGAGAATGCAAGCAAACAATGAACAGACAGACAAGAGAACCGTTGGGGGGAGGATAAATAAAGAAAAATAAACTAAATAAATAAATATTTTTAAAATATGTATATGAATGATAGCAATGTATATGTATTCTAAAACCTACTTTTTTCAATGTTTTGTAAAAGTTGGTGTTGATACATGTATTTCTTGTGCCTTAGTTTTCATTGTTGCCTATTGTTCCATTAAATGAATATTCCACAACATATTTACTTGTATCTTGTCAATAACCATGTAGGTTGTCTATATTTTTTATTATTATAAATAACACAAGAATGATGTGTACAAGAAGACATGACCCTTTTTTTTTTTAACACTGCTGTGATAGCACTTACCATTTCATTCTATTATTTTGTTATTATATATACATCTTGTGACTTTTTTACTATCACCTGATACTCTGGAGAATAGGGACTGGGCAGGGAATGGCAAATGCTCAATTAGTATTAGCTGATTTGCTGACTTTTTATCCTTTCTGTATTTGAATTTAGATTTTGTAGACAGGCTGTTGTGTTTTAATTACAGTATAGATGAAGAATTGAATTTTTGGATCTTTATAATTCTGCTTCAGAAATCCTCAAAGGAAGCTTGAAGGAACTGTTCATTTGAGTCAGACTTAGTACCAAAATAAGCTCTTACAAAGCATCTGTCCTTACAATGAATTGGTAGTATTTGTGAGTCCCTCAATGCCTCTGTTAATTTTGGAGCACAGTAGATGTTTCTCTGAAATTATAAATATCCAGTGATTTTTTTTCTTCAAGTGCCATCATTCTTTTGCAAGATCCTAAAAAGAAGAAGCAACGTTTTCTTCTGTGATGAAAATTACTTGACTTTCAGAACAAACCAACACATTGTTGTTTCAACCCTCCAAATGAAAAATATTGCCCAGTTCCTAGAATAGGCTCATATTACCAAGAATTTTCATGAAATAGTTAAGTAGCAGGGTAATTGATAAGACTGGCTATCAGAAGAAAATTTTGATAACTTAGATGGTTTATACATTGTCAATACAATTCTACCCTATGTATGTTTTCCAAAAAATTTTATTTCTTAAATTTAAAAGAGGAATATTATTTATATAAAGATATTTATCACATTATCATTTAATAACAGGAAAAATCCTGAAAAATAGCATGAATATCCAACAATGAAAGATGATTAACTTATAACATGTAAATATGTTAGAATTTTATGGGTTCAACAAAATTACACATATGATTTTGTGAGGACATGTATTTGTTAACTAATGAGCATAGAATTGTACATACCTTGTGACTATAATTTCCTCTATAATCGTTAAACTATATATTATTTGCTCATATCAAATTTAGAAGGAACAAAACTACATATATACTTGCTTTATTTTAGTGGTAATAAACATGGAAATTTATTCCTAATTGCTTTTCTATATGTTAAATTTACCTAATAATATATAAATCTTTTTTTAGTATAACAAGTCTTTTAAAAGGTAGAGATGTGCATTAGGGTGACCAGCTGTCTCTGTTTGCCAGGGATTAAGAGATTTCCCAGGATGCAGGATATTCAGTGTTAAAACGAGGACAATCCTGGGCAAACTGGAACAGTTGGTTACCCTATTATGTGTCTTTAGTGGGAGCTGGTGGAAAGAAATTGTAATTTTATTTCAGCTGTCAGGAAATAAACTAGATACCAGTTTGATCACTAGCCACAAGTTATTTATGTTTAAAACTTTTCTCTTCAGTATTACAGTTTATCTTTGAAAACTGCATGCAAGGTGTTAAAGAGACAACTTTCCACTAATTACATATTCACCTGTTATCTATTTCAACAAATGAAATTACTCTCAGCACACATTAATTGACATAATTACTGAAACACCAAAAACAGATTAGCCACTATAGCTCAAAGAAATAAAGAAAAGAAACCATTGCTCCAGCAAATGGCAAATGTGTTAAAAAAAAAAAATAGAACTTAAAAAGGTTGTTCAACTTGTAGATAGTTTTAAATAAAGCTAATAAAACATGGCTATTTCATTATTCATTCATGAGACAATTCTAGGTTCTTAACAGTATTTTGGCTATGTTACAGCTTAAAAGTCAGTCTTTATATTATCCTGCACTTTGTTCCTATCATCTCCATTGTGTGTGTTTTAGTAGCATAACACTCCTGTTCTAAGAAAAAAATTAGAAGAATCCACCACTATTATATATTTTCATAATTAGCAATCATACAGTTAATCTGGAAGCACAATAGCAGCAACAATGACATTTTTGTAGTTGCAAAAAGCTTACTTTTCAAATTCCTGGCTCTTTTTCCTAAAATACTGGCATCATAGAAACATTTGTTCTCTCTGCTTTAGGTCCGAATCTTCTGATAAATTAGAGAAACATGAAGATAACAAAAGAAGACCCAAATTAGTATAACTCCTCAAGGGAAATATGTCTTGCTAACACTTCTTTATTTCTATTTCTCAACTACATGGAACCTACTGTTTCATGGTCTTATTCCCTCATTTCCTATGCCAGATTGTTCTTGCTATTTAAAAAGTAATCTATCCACAATTCACCTTCCATGCTCTCTATTCCAGTTACTGTTCTATAATTAGAATACCTTTGCTTTCCAGGATCTTTTATCAGAGCTCATTAGCATTCTTTATCATCATCCTGATTATTGCTATTATTATTTTTTTGCTCTTCTATGCAGAATATTTTCTCTTTATTGCAACATTTGGTTTGTTCTCCCTAACATCTAATAACTAGTCCCATGCATTCATATAAAATTCTGCTTTTGTTGAAAATTAACTCTGATAAATCACAAAAACATGAAGAAAACAAATGTAGACATATTGTGGTACAATTCTTAAAGATAAAACAGAAGCTTCCTCAGCCTTTTGTTACTCTCTCTTGAATCACATGGAATCAAGCATTTCATTATCTCTAAAATCTTTTGCAGCATTTTGCTTCTCCCCCAGTATTGATTGATAATTGCCTTTCCTATTAATGATACCTTAATTTTATCTAACAAATATAACAAAATTATAATAAAAAAATATAGTGGAGAAAATTAAAAAAGAAGAAAAAAAGGAGAAACTGTAAATTACCATAAGGAAACCAAAAGATTTTGTGCATTATTTTTTTTTTGTATGTATGCATTATTCTTGCGCTTTAGTTCTTGTCTCATAATATGGAGAAACTCCAAAGACAGAAACACAATAGTGTTTTAGTTCTGTTCAATACCTAGCAAAAATTTATTTTTCTTAGATTCTACACTTTAGGCATTCCAACTTTAGTCTCCACTTAACACCGCTTAAAATGCTAGCAGCATCTCAAAGATTCTCACTCTGCCTCAACACTTCCATCAAACACACACACATACACCAGAGTTTATCTTGTGGTCAAGTCCACACCAACCAATTATTTTCCTCCATTCTGCCAGCGGTCTGTTGATTATTCCAACCCACCTTTGTAGAGGACAATCAAAATATGGTAAGCTTAACAGTTGCCATTGATGATGGATGCCAAAACCTTTGGGAAACAGGATATTCACACAGATGCAAAGTGTCATTCCTGAGATTACCTTTACCATGAAAACATTCGATGAATACCCCTTAACCAAATGATCAAACTTAGGATCACTAATTATGACATCACATACCCCTGATGTGATGCACTGAGGATACAACAATACTTATATAATATTCCTTCCAAAAATCTTTAACCTAAATCTAATCTTTAGGACACAGTCAGACAAATGCAAGTGGAGGGACACTATGCAAATCTGCCCTGAATTCTCCAAAAATGTCAGTGTCATGAAAAATGAGCAAATAAAAAAGACTGGGAAACTGTTCTAGATAAAGGGAGACTAAAGAGATATAAATTTAATCCAACACATGATCCTTGATTAGATCATGGATTACAAAAATAATAATAATAAAGCCATGCAGGACATTATTGGGGCAATTGGGAAAAGTCAAGCATGGAGTGTGTCCAGATAATAGTATTGAATCAGTGTTCAATTTCTCAAGTAGCTATATTGTGATTATGTGGGAGAATGTCCTTTTTTCTTAAAAGAGACATGCTAAAGCATTTAGGGATGAAGTGTCTTGATGTCTACAGTAAATTGTCAAATGGTTCTGGAATACCTATATATCATGAAAAGAAAAATAGAGGGAAAGCAAATGTGGCAAAGTTAACTATGGGTAAATCTAAGTGAAGGGAATACAGCTCTTCATTGTACTATTCCTGAAACTTTTCTGAAAGTTTGAAATTTTACAAAATAAAAAGCCAGGGGAAACATTAAGCCAAAATCTTGCATTTCTCAGGAAAAGAAGTCCTTAAATTAAGTAAATAAATGAAAGCAAAATCCTTTGCTTCAGGCCTACACAAAAACTTGAAGGAATCCAAGCATGTGGGCCCCAGCCTTACAGCAAGGCGGGCAGAGCCAGCAGCACCAGGACATTGCTGTGTAGACTTGTTTCAAGATATGTATATTTAAAATGAATATGACATTAGAGATGCCATAGTCAAAGATATCCCTTTTGGGAAGCAGATGTGGCTCAAGAAATTGAGCTCCCACCTACCACATGGGAGGTCCGTGGTTCAGTTCCCAGTGCCTCCTAAAAAAGAGAGCGAGCTGGTGCGACAGGCAGGCACAGCAAGCTGACACAACAAGATGATGCAACAAGAGACACAAGAAGAAAAACATGATGAGAGACACAACAAAAATCAAGGAGCAGAGGTTCCCAGTTCCTCCTAGAGAAGACCGGCAAGACAGCAAGCTGACTTGACAGGCAGGTGCGGCAAGACACAGGAGGAAGAACATAACGAGAGACAAAACAAAAGCAAGGATCAGAGGTGGCTTAAGTGATTAGGCACCTCCCTCCCACATCGGAGTTCCCAGGTTCTGTTCCCAGTGCCTCCTAAAGAAACAAAGATGACAAACAGACACAGCAAGTGCAAACAAGGGGGTGGGGAGAAATAAATAAATAAAATTCTTGGAGGAAAACAAAAAAGATATCTGTTTTATAAATAAGTGAACAGAGAACCAGAGACGTGTGGTGCCTTGCTCAATGTCACCTAGCTACATTGTGATAGAGCTGGCCCTGGGACCCAGGGAGCCTGTGTTCTCTTATATATTTTAAGCTCCCTCACTTAGCCTTATTTCAACAAAACAACAGCAACAACAACAGTCAATGTAGAGTTTTCCAAATGATTTCATTTTAACAAAAAGTTCCACTTACATGGCACCAAAACCTTAAGCATGTAAGATTTTTGCAAAGTACCTAAGGACAAACCTATAATAGAAAAAAAAAAAAAATTTTTTTTTAAGATTTATTTATTTATTTATTTATTCCCCGCCCCCCTTGCTGCTTGTGCTCACTGTGTCCATTTGCTTTGCATTTTTCTGTGTCTGTTTGTCTCCCTTTTGTTGCATCATCTTGCTGCGCAAGCTCACTGTGCCACACGGGCCATCAGCTCACCACGCCATGCGGGCCGACTTGCCTTCACCAGGAGGCCCTGGGAATTGAACCCGGGGCCTCCCATATAGTAAACAGGAGCCCAACCAATTGAGCCACAGCTGCTTCCCTATAATAGAAAATTATCATAGGCAGAAAGCAGGCTTTGAGGCTATTTGTTCCATTATATAGATATAACAGGGCAAAAATACAGATTAACATCGATCAACTAGAAAGAAATGATTCTTCATTTTAAACTTTGAATGAATGTGTTTTTAGTTACAGTTTTTGAGATATGATTTGCTTCTTAATGGAATTTCAAACTATCGGAAAATTAGTTAAATTTGGGGTTAAAAACCTTTTCCTACCAACGAGCTTATTATCATCTATAGTGGGGTTTTTTTGTTTTTGTTTTTTTGTGGGTTTTTTTTTTGAGGTATCTGGGGCCAGGGATTGAACCTGGGACCTTGCATGTGGGAAGCTGGCGATCAACCACTGAGCTACATCAGCTCTCCTGAGTTGGTTTCTTCATTTGGTTTTGCTTGTTGTTTGTTTTTGTTTCTTTTTTTGAGAGGCACTAGAAACTGAACCTGGGACCTTCCGTGTGGGAAACAGGGGCTCAGGCACTTGAGCCACATCTGCTTTCCCATCTATAGTGCTTTTATTTCAAGCACCACAAGCTTTCTTGAAATGTAAATGTTCTTTAAGCATTTCTACCCTTGTTTCTAACTTGAAGAAAAACTACCCGGGAAAGGATATCTGAAGTTGCTGTTGCTGAATCCATATTGACATCAAGTACTCACCCCACTGCAACTCCTGTTACATGCATTTCTGTCATTAGGAAGAAGACTCAACTTCAGAGAAAGGGATGACAGTAGCATGAATGAATGTCACCCAACGCTTCTCTTTTTCTACCAACCCTCTCTCAAAATGAGGCGACAGAGCAGAAGAAAGGACCGTAACAACATTATAACCTGAGTAACCTTAAAAGCCAGCAAACCTTATCATTTGAATGGAGTAATGGGTAGGCCTGAGCATTATCAATCACTGGATATGACAGAAGTTCCTTTCTTGGTAGAGCATCAGACCAAAAACCTATTTCCGCATTGCATTTGTCTCAAGGAAGCAAAGAGCAGAGATGCACAATAAAACAGTCCTGTGTTCTGTACAACTTTTTTTCAGAAATATTTCTGATAATAGAATCTAACGAAAATTAATTTGCTTTGTTAAACAGTCTCATTTCTTCTAGCCCTTCAGTTGGCTTCCATTTTGTGCACAATATGCAGAGCAGTTCCTTAGGAACCTTTTCTTGCCCTTGGTAATGAAGAGCCTTTCTTTTTCCTTTGAGGTATTGAGCCATCTTCTTCTCTGGTAAAATATGGACATGTTTTATATACAAATAGTGTATTTATTTCTTTGTTTCATTCCTTATGTATGATCCAGGCATAGCTTAGTTGTTCCTAGCTGAAATGATGAAACTTTACATGCAGGCATAAAGTACCATATATGCCTGAATATCTTCTACCTGGTGTCAATCTACAAATTCTTCTTCTTTCTTGAAAAAGAACAAAACCAAGTCATTATGCATATGTATGGTAACAGAATCTCAAGGCAAACACAAAAGAACTTCTTGGCTATATTAAAAATAATTTTATTCATCCCCAGCTAGGCAAATCTGGAGGAAGGTTAGGAGACAAGTTACCCACATTTATCATCATACATTCAATCAATACATTCACTAGACATTTCCCCTGACAGTCTATTAAGCCAGCCCCCTCTACTAAGAAGATAAAACTCTTTAAATAGAAAATAAATAGACAGTGATGAACAACAATATTATCCCTGCCTACAATTTAAGTTCCCAGGACTCTGGTAAACTTTTGAATCCTCTCTTCTCTGGACATGAAATTACATTTCCCTGCTCTCTGGGGAATTGCTGGAGTTTTATGTAATAGGGCAGAAGAATGACTCCTATGCTTACAGTATGGTAGCAATGGCCTAGGATTGCTATGAAATAGGCATTATGGCTCTCCTAAACAATGAACCAGGTGGCACCTGATTCCCGGGCACTGACTTAGATAGGCATGATAATTCTGAGAGTCCTTCCTTGAAAGGTTAGAATACTAATATTTATTGACATCTACTAATATGCCAGGCACTGTCTTATGTGCGTTACATACATTATCTAGCCCACTTAATTGGAAGCTTCACAAAGATGTGGACCATGTCTCTTTTGCTGATCATTATATTCCTGGCATCCAGCACACTTGGTAAGTACGCAGTAGATATTTACTCAATGAATAAATGACAAGGTAGATAGTATCCTCATTTTACAGATGAAGAGACTGAGGCTCAATGAGTTGAAGAAGATATTTATCTCAGTAGAACTTTGAAGAAGTGTTCTATGGATATCTAAGCAACTTTCTAAAAAAAAAAAGTTAAAACAAGATTCTTAACTGATTAATAAAAAACATTTTATACACTAGAACAAGCCTGTAAAATCCAACATCCTGACTCTTGTTCAATAAAACCTCCACCACTCAACTATAACAGTCTATTTCTCTCTGCATGTGATAAAAGAATAGCTTACTGTTTTTAAGCAAAAGAGTAATCAAAACATTTATTTTACCAAATTAACACAACACAATAACATCAGATGTGAGGACCACATAAAACATCTTTCAAGAAGCTGAATATACTACATAAACAGTGGTGTATTTACCTCATCACTTTGGTTGGGTGTTGGTTTGTTTTATATTGTTTTACTTTTTCCTAAGAGATTTTGTTTTTATAAATTAGAGAAGTAGGTTTATTCAAAAATCATCAGGAAAACAGAGAGTTCCCACACATCTCCCTATTATTAACACTTTGTATTAGTGTGGTACCTTTGGTACAATTGATGAAAGAATATTATTATAATTATACTATTAACTATAGTCCAAAGTTCACATTAGAGTCCACTATACAGTCCTATGGTTTTAATTTTTTTTTTATTAGTAACTTATATACAACCTAAAAATTCCTCTTGTAAGCACATTAAAATATGTAATTAAGTGAAGTTAATGACATTCACATTGTTGTCCTACCATCACCACCATCCAATACCAAAACCATAATTTCAAACAGAAAGTCTGTACCAATTAAGTACCAACTCTCCATTCCCTATACCCAACCTGGCCCCTGGTAACTTGTGTTCTAATTTCTGACTCCATGAATTTGCTTATTCTAATTATTTCATATCAGTGAGGTCACACAGTATTTGTCCTTTTGTGTCTGTCTTATTTTAGTCAATGACTCTTCAAGATTCATTAGTGTTGTAACATGTATCAGAACGTCACTCCTTTTTATGGCTAAATAATATTCTGTTGTTTATCCATTCATCTGTTGAGGGACACTTGGGTTACTTCCATCTTTTTTAAATTGTGAATAGTGACACTATTGCTTCATTGTGCATGTATCTGTTTGAATCCCTGCTTTCAATTTTTGGTGGATATATACCTAGAAGTGAGATGGCTGCGTCATTTGGTAATTATGTACTTTCTAAGTAACTTTCAAACTGTATTCCACAGTGGCTGTACCATTTTACATTCCTACCAACAATGAGTGAGTGTTCCTATTTCTCTACATCCTCTCCAACACTTGAGAAGTTTTACTTCTTCCTTTCCATTTTGGATGCCTTTTATTTCTTTTTCTTGCCTAATTGCTCTGGCTAGAACTTACAGTACAATGTTGAATAATTTGTGGTAACAGTAGGCATCCTTGTCTTGTTCCTGATATTAGAGGGAAAACTTTCAGTCTTTCACCATTCAGTATGATGTTAGCTGTAGGTTTTTCATATATTCCCTTATATTGCTAGTTTCCAAAATATTGTTATCAAATGCCTTTTTTGCATCAATTGAGATGATCATGTGGATTTCTTCCTTTGTTCTATTAATATAGTGTATTAAATTAATTGATTTTCTCATGTTGAACAGCACTTTCATTTGTGGAATAAATCACACTTAATCATGGTGTAAAATTCTTTTAACTTAAAAGAACTACTGATAATGCAGGACATTCTCCTGACATTTTGCAATTTGATCTTTATAAGTCTTATATCTTTTTTGTCCCTCAATTACTTCATTGATGCTTACTTTCATATTTATTTAATTTTTGTAGTGTACCATTTTGAGCCCCTTCTCATTTCCTCCTTTCTATATTTTTCAGATATTGTCTTTGTGGTTACCTTGGGGCTTAAATTTAACATCCCAAATCTATAACAAAATGCTTGATATGATTCCAACTTAACTTAAATAGTATACACAAACACTGTTTCTGTACATGACTATGGTGGTTTGGAACTTTAGGTACCCCAGAAAATTATGTTCTTAAAGCTAATCCATTCCTGTGAGTATAAACCTACTATTAGTAGGTTTTCATGAGGTTACTTAAGTTATGGCATGGCCCAGGGTAGGTCTTAATCTTCTTACTGGAGGCTTTTAAAAACAGGATGAATATAGAGAGAGAAAGCCACAGAAGCCAGCTGAAAACAATGAATCCTGGAGCAGAAGGAAGAGACCAGCAGATGCCACCACATGCCTTGCCATATGACAGAAGAGGCTAGAATCGCTGGCAGCTGGTCTTCAGGAAGAAAGCACCGCCTGATGATGCCTTGATTTGGACAGTCTCATGGCCTCAAGCTTGTAAGCTAATAGATTCCCATTGTTAAATCCAACCTATTTTATGATATTTGCTTTCAGCAGCCTAACAAACTAAAACTTTGCCTGTACTCCCACTTTTCTGTTCTACTTGTTAAAATTATACCTTTGTGCATTGAATGTCCAAAAATATAAATTTATCATTACTTATATGCATTTGCATTTGGAACCTCTAAGAAGTAAAAGGTGGACTTACATTCCAAAAATACAATATAAATGTACTGGCATTATAATTACTATATGACTACCTTTACTGGAGGTCTTTATTTCTTTATGCCGCTTCCATCCACTGTCTAGTGCTCTATCCTTTTGGTCTGAAGAACCCCCTATAGAATTGCTTGTAGGGCAGGTTTATTGGAGAGGAACTCCTTTAGCTTTTGTTTATCTGGGAATGTCTTAAACTCTCCCTTATTTTTGAAAGAGAGTCTAGCCAGGTATAAAATTTTTTCTTGGCAATTGTTTTCTTTGTGCACTTTAAATAATTCCTCCCACTGCCTTCTTGCTTCCATGGTTTCTGATGAGAACTCAGCATTCAATCTTATTGGAATTCACTTGTACGTAACACGTTGCTTTTCTGTTGCGGCTTTCAGAACTCTCCTTGTTCAGAACTCTCTCCTTGTCTGTGGCATTCAGTAGTTTGACTACTATGTGTGGGCATTGTTCTCTTAGAATTTATCCTGTTTCGGGTTTGTTGGGCGTCTTGAGTGTGTATATTCACGTCTTTTGTTAAATTTGGGAAGTTTTATGTCATTATTTCTTTGAATATTCCTTCATTATTTCTTTGAATAATCCTTTGAATATTTCTTTAAATATTCTCTTTTTCTTCTCCTTTTGGGAGTTCCAGAATGTGTCCCACAGGTCTCTTAGACTTGTTTACTTTTTCCCAATATTTTTTTTTCTGCTCCTCAGCCTGAATCATTTCAATAGTTTTGTCTTTGAATTCACAGATTCTTTCTTCTGTCAGGTCCAATCTGCTGCTGAAATGCTCTTGGGAAATTTTCATTTCAGTTATTGTGGTCCTTTTAAAAATTTCTATATCTTTATTGAGATTCTCATATTTCTCATTCATTGTTTTCTTGATATACTTTAGTTCTTTCTCTGTATTTTTCTTCATCTCATTAAGCCCATAAAGCATCGTTTTTAAAGTCTTTTTCTGGTATATCCAAAGTCTATCAAGAAGATCGGCTCAATGCAAAAGTGATGTGTAGGGTCCTCTCTGTCTTTTCTGAGCCTGTATCTTGTCCTGGGCTTCTGTTCATTCATAACTTTAGGAATTAGACTGTTTGCAGGAATCCAAATGTCTCCCCTACTCTCTATGAAGTAGACTCCCATCCACTTATCAGTGCTCTCCTGTATGACTTAAAGCCTGTAATCCTTTGTCCCAGGTCACTTTGACTTAACTGTTTCTTACACTGCTTTAGCTGTCCACAAACTCCTTCTGCCTGCAGGGCAAGTTCTGGTAGAGTGGGCCCTAGTTCTGGTTTTTCAGGCTGCCACCCAATAGATTGGCTCTGAAATACAGGCACCCCAGTATTCACATATTGGTTACTCTGATCCCTCGGTTACAAGGCCAGGGGCCTACAGTGGGAGCACAGGCTAGCTCCTCATCATATAAGAGAGGGGCCAGCAAGTGTGCCATGAGCTTCTCCTACCTTTAAAAGCTGCATTTTCTTGATATGGCATTTGCTGTGTACAAGAAAAGATTACAAGACAAACAAAAAAATAGGATATCATGGCCCATCCATATTTTCCTGGAGATTTCTTTCCCAGTTTCTTACATTCTGCACTAGGAACTCTCTCAGCTTGCTGCATAATTGTCATTCTTGAATCTTCTTTTACTGTCATACCAGAACTTACCTTTGCCACTCTTCTGAGTTAGATGCTATGTTCCTTGCATCCCAAATCTCTTTCTTAAGATTTTCACTTGTTTTGTCTAGGGAAATATATCTTCCAGTATGGAAGATGGATGTACATTTTTTGAAATTTTGAATATCTGAAAATGTCTTTACTCTGTCCTCACAGTTGATAGTTTACCTGGGGAAAACATTCTGGGTTGAAGGTAATTTCTCTTCAGAGTATTGAAAGCATTGCTTCATTTGCTCTAAGCTTACAATTTTACTATTGAGTGGTCTGATGGCATTGGGATTTCCAATCCATCATATAGAGTCTGTTTGTTTTTCCTTTCTGGAAGTTTTTAGGATATTCTTCTTTTACCTTATCTTCTGAAAATTCATGATGATACATCTTGGTATGGAATATTTTTTCATCTATTATGTTGGATACTCAGTGGGCCATTTTAAGTTGGGATATTTGGGAATCTGTGTTTTTTTATGATTTCTTTCTCTTCATTTTCTGGAACTTCTGTTATTCATATTTTGAACCTCCTGAAGGGATCCTCTTATTGCTTTATCTTTTCTCTCATATACTCCATCTCTTTTATCTTTTTGTCTACTTTTTGGAAGATTTCTTCAACTCTGTCTTCAAATCCTTCTATTAAATTTGCTGCCCAGTTTTTAGTTTCCAAGAACTATTTTTTTTTCTCTGATAGTCCCATTTTTAAGGCATCCCATTCTTGTTTCACACATGTACTATATTGTTTCCTCTCTTTAAGGCTATTATGATTGTTGTTATGTTCTCTTCTCTCAGTTTCCTTATCCCCTCACCCCCCACCCCACCCCTGCCTGCTTTGTTTGCTTTGGTCTCTGTCTTTCGAGTTGGAGGCTTTCCTGAAATGTCTACTCCCTTGGCTATCTGTTCATATTAGAGAATATAGCAATAACAAGCTAATTGGAAATACAGAGTTCCAGAGAAGCTTGGTGCTTGGAGAGCTTCATCATGGGTTGATGAAGCTTCAAGCTGGGTTTTTCACTAGGAGGACCTAAAAATGCTGTTATCTGTAGGTCTTTTTTATCTTTCCTGTGGCTGTTTAGTTTCTTCAGAGGACATGCTCTCCTACCCAGGCGTGGTGAAGAGAGAAATTCAAGCTTGACTACTGGTATTCTAGAGCAGGATAGGAGCAGAGGCTGGGATTTCATTCACCATTGGCATTTAATTCCCCATCTGCCTGGAATTTGGGGGACAAGATGGGAGGCTTAGCACTTATCTAGATGAGGTTTGCAAGGATCAGGCTTCAGAGCACCATAATCTAATTACTAAGGTAATGAGAGTTGATAAGAATCTTCTTTTTTTGCTTTTTTCTCAATGTAAGTTCTTAGAATGGAAATTTTTAGAAGCTAAAATAACTCCACTACATATTTCAAACTGGGGAACAGGCTGGCCTTTTGTCACAATGAAGCAAAATATGCCTGAATAAAATGCTGGCTCTTTATCAAGTTTGCCAGTTTGAATGTTTTTCATGCCCCCAAAACGGCTGCTGACAGCCCAGCATGGTAGAGTGAAGAAGAAAGTCTGGATCTGTCTGAGTATTTGAAACTTTGAAGCTCGGCCAAGACATGAAGTCATTTTAGGGTCCAAGAGATGGAGTGAAAGCTTAGAACATCACTAAATTGTAACAGATGAACTGGATTCCAACCAAAAATACAGATATCTTACAATATTGTGTTCACAAACAAATGTCTACACTACTGTACTGAGAGGTTAGAAAAATGCAAACGGAGGCTGGGATTTACTTGCTGATGCCAGCCAAATACACGTTCTAGAAAACAAAAGGAATTTGATCTCAGAGGGGCTGAAAGCAGACAGGTCTGATGTTAAACACATGTGCATCCAAGTAATTATTCAGCTGTATAAACATATTACCTATACAATATAGACCAAATGAAAAAGAGCTTGGACCTTGTTGCATGTATCATAATGTAGTTAATAATGAGAGATAAATTTTTATCAAAATTTAGATAAACATTATTTAAAGTATCTAAGATTTTGGAAAAGTCTCCATATCTTATGTTTTATCCTTCAAAATTTAAAGGCTGAGATTGGGTTTATAGAGGAGGAAATTTGACCTGGGTAAGCGCTTTATTCTCTTTCAGGTTTCCTAACTGCAGTTATTTTTCAAGAACAAGTGAATACTACATTCTGAGCCTTTTATTTTAAGGTAGTCCAAGTGATCTAAACAGTGTTTGATCAAAGTTGTCTTTTTTGAGACAGGCTGTGCCCCATTTAACTTCTAGATAAATGCTGGCACAGAGTTTGCATGTCATCTCATTCTCTCAGATCACTGAAATGCAGCTTCCCTGGAATTTAGCCTCAGTTAATAATTAAAGATCCATACAAATACTCATGTACAAAGAGTGATAATAGCAAAAAATTAGAGGCTATTTAAATGTCCAACTGTTAGGGATTAACTAAATGAGAAATGGGGGGTTTGTCCAAATAAATATTTTTAAAAAGATTAAAAATAGTCTGCAAGCTTGCCAAAGTATGACTTATTAAAATTATGTGACAACTGTTTAAATATGTATAAGTTTAAATGGTAATAAAAACATATAAAATATCTGGGAGAAAAATGAAAATCCAGTTGATCCAAGATGTTTGGTTTACATGAGACCAACTATCTGAGGTTTTTGTTGGCTTTTTTTTTTTTGTTTGGAGGTATAACATACATACTGTAGAAAACACAGCTCTTCTAAGTGTATGGCCAAATGTATTTTTATACATCTGATTTAAACAGACCTGTGGGCCACCTTTGGAATGTAGCTACTATCTATCACATTGTTTGAAAAAGATTCCCCAGTTACAAAGCAAAACAAAGAAAACAATTAGACAATATGAAGGAACAGCACTTGTTTGTAAATCATGATCTGACTTTTTGTTTTGTTTTGTTTTCCAGGCGTAGAACTTGCATTCTATTTTCAAGTTCCTACTCTTCCCAAGTAAATATTTATGCTTTCCATTTCTTCAAAATCATGTAAGACTTTCAGTAACTTTACGTTCAGGTGCCTTGTAGTTGCTCTCCTTCCTTTCATTCTTGTCACTGAATCTGAGTGCACTTTGTCTCCCTGCACTGTTTCCTCGAGCCAAAGTCGTTGAACAGTCAATTTTGGCCTCGGTTTCTATTGCGCTGTTCACTTTAGTCCTCCTTCTGTTCCCCTACCACATATCAATCCTTGTCAGGGCCTTCTTCTGGGCACGCAAGTCCAATCTCCTTGTCACATCAGTATGAATAATTTTATGTCCACTCATTATTGCTTTAGTACTTTGAAGTGCCATCTCTGTCTTCTGATAACCACTTATTTTTCTTAACGTGTATTAATCTTTAATATATTTTACTTTCTCTCACCAATATTCCATTTTATGAAATGGGTCTACCTGAAAGGGGTCATTTTCTTTTTGGTGATTAAAGTTAACATTTCTTTTTCTGGCAGATTTTTAAGTGCTCTGACAGTCTCTATTTCTCCCTCCTGGCTTCCTTCCCCCTTTCCTTTCTTATCTCACCTCAACTTTGCTTCTTTATTTGGGGCTCTCCCACACAGTCGTGTCTCTTTTATTTCTTTCTTTGTTTTTTTTTTTTTTTTTTTTT
>JAQZBX010067310.1:0-15956 GCA_029593785.1 Cabassous unicinctus
TTGAGAACTGGACATTCTTAATGTTATATTGTTATAACTGGAAATCTAGTTCCTCCACTTCTCTGGGATTGCTAGTTTTTTGTGGTTTTTTTTCACTTTTTTATTTTGTTGTTGTTATTGAGGGTTGGAGCCATCAATTTGTGATTTTTTTCAAACTATTTTTGCTCCCAATCAGGGAGTAGAAAGAGAAAAGAGGGAAAACATAGGTACTGCTTCTTTTGCTACCTTTGCCTGAGGGGTGTTGGAACAATAGCTGCCCTTAGAGGTGGCTCTCCAGCAATCAAAAGTAGCTGATCCAAAGCAGTGATCAGTGATCAGACTATATCTACTTCCCTGCGCCCCCCCCAGATTTTGGAGGACAGGGTCTTTATAGCTTACCTTGGCACCAGCAAACTGCACCAGGAGTCTAGGCAGCTGTCCCCACTGCTGCCTGCCATGCAATTGGGGGATAGGGGTTGCTACCTGCTGCATGGAGGGTGAAATCCACCAATATTTACTGTGGTTTTCCAGCATGTTTCTCCAGCTTTCCCCTGGGGTGGTGCATGATGTTCCACTAAACTCCAGTTTCATAATAGATGATTCAGACAGTTACTGCCAGTTTTGGTAGAGGGACTGGTTTCTGGAGCCTCTTACTCTGCTAACTTCCCACAATGCTCTTCCCAACTGAATTTTTTAAAAAGTATATTTTTATTAGAGAAGCTGTGAACTTACAAAACAATCATGCACATGTGTTGAATTTCCATACAACACTCCTCCACCAACACTCTACATTGTTGTGGAACATTTGTTATAGATTATGAGATAATATCATCAGACTATTACCACTAACTATGGTCTATAGGATACATTTGGCACACCTTTTCCATACCCCTCTATTATTAACACAGTATATCTTTGCCATTGATGCAAGAATATTACAGTATTACTGTTAACTATAGTCCATAGGTTACATTAATTGTATTTTTCCCATGCTTCTCCACATTCTTACCACCTTGCAATAGTGATGTACATTTGTTCTAGTTCATAGAAGGACATCCTTAATTTGCACTATTAACCACAATTCCAATCCATCTCTGGGTTCACTATTTTATTCAGTCCCTAGATTATTCTCTAGCATTCTTTCAATTGACATTTACATCCCTAGACTACCCTTTTCAGCCACAATCCCATTTATAAACCAGCTGTATTAGTTCTACTCACTATAATGTGTTACTGTCAACTCTATCCATTTCCACACTTTTACAGTCAAGTTAATTAAAACTTCTAAATACATTAAGCATCAGTACACCTTCTCAGTCCTCCTCTTATCACCTAATAACCTATACTCTAGGTTTTAACTCCAGGTGTTTATTCTTCATATTTAGTTCATATTAGTGAGAACATGCAATATTTGTCCTTTTGTGTCTGGCTTCACTTAACATAATATCCTCAAGGTTCATCCATATTATCGTATGTGCCCCAATTTCATTTCTTCTTACAGCAGCATAATATTCCATCATATGTATATACCACATTTTGTTTAACCATTCATTGGTTGATAGACACTTGGTTTGTTACTATTTTTTGGCAATTGTGAATAATGCTGCTATGAACATTGGTGTGCAAATGTCTGTTCGCACTGATATATTCCTAGTTCTTCTGGATATCTTCCTAGTAGAGGAATTGCTGGATCATTTCCCCAGCTGATTTTTGATAAAGGTGCGAAAGCAATTCCACAGAGAATTTATTTTCAATAAATCATACCAGAGCAATTGGACATTCATAAGCAAAAACAAAAACAAAAAACCTTGACCTGAAAGTTTATACTTTATGCAAAAAATTAACTTAAAGTAGATCATATACTTAAATGTAAAACATAAGACCATAAAGCTCTTAGAAAAACATGTGAGGAAAAATCTTTGGTAACTAGGGCTTGGTGAAAAGTTCTTAAGTATGGCACCAAAACATGATACATAAAAGGAAAAATCAATCAGCTGGACCTCATCAAAATTAAGAAATTTTGCTCTGCAAAGGTCTCTATGATGAGAATGAAAATGTAAGTAACTGAGAGAAAATATTTGCAAACCACATGTCTGAGAGGGGCCTTGTATCTAGAATATGTAAAGAACTCTCAAAACTCAACTGTGAAAAAAAAAAACCCAAAAATCAATTAGAAAATGATTAAAAGACATGAACAGACATTTCACTGAAGAGGATATATAGATGACAAATAAGCACATGAAAAGATGTTCAATGACATTGATCATTAGGGAAATGCAAATTAAAACCACAATATAATATCACTACACACCAATCAGAATGGCTAAAATTAAAAATAGTGATAACACTAAATGCTGTCGAATATGCAGAAAAATTGGGTCACTCATACCTTACTGATGGGAATGTAAAATGGTACAGCCATTCTGGAAAACAGTTTGGCAGTTTTGTATAAAACTAAACATGCAACTACCGTGACTCAGCAGTTGCACTCCTGGACATTTATCCCAGAGAAATGAAAACCTATGTTCTCACAAAAACCTGTTCATAGCAGCTTTATTCATACTCGCCAAATCTGGAAACAACCCTGGTGTCCTTCAATGGGTGAATTGTTAGACACTGTGGTACATCCATACCATGGACTACTATTCAGCAATAAAAAGGAATGAACTATTGGTATACTTAAAAACTGGTATGCTCTTCAGGGAATTGTACTGAGTGGAAAAAGCCAATCTTAAAGGTTATATGCTATATGATTCCATTTATATAGCATTCTTTTTTGTTGTTGAATTTTAATCAATTTTATTGAAATGTCCTATTCATAAACCATACACTCCATATAAAATGTACAATCAATGGCATTTTATAGAATCACAAAGTTTTGCATTCATCAGTGCAATCAATTTTAGAGCAGTTTCATTACTCCAAGAAGAAAAACCCACTACCCCTCAGTAGTTACCTCTCAGTCCCTCTATTCTTCCTCTTTCATACATAATTGCTACTGTAGTTCCATCTCTATACATTTATTTGTATTTAAATTTGCACAGATGGAGTCAAACAATGTGTAGTACTTTGTGTCTAGTTTCTTTCACTTAGCATACTTCCTTTTTTTAAACCATTATGGAAGAATATTAATATATTACTATACCCTACAGTCCATAGTTTGCTTTGGTTATATTTTTGCCCAAATGTCACCCTATTATTAGCATCTTGTAACATTAACATACATTTGTTCTGTTTTAGAGAAAAAACATTCTTATATATGCACTATTTATCATACTTATTTTCTACAAAAGGGTTCACTATGCTATATAGTCTCGTATTTCATTTTTTAAGAGTTTCCCTTTCAGCCACTCTCATACCCATACATTAGTGTTGCTAATTATAAACCTCATAAGGTGCTTTCAGCATTTCCATCCATTTCCAAACATTTCCAAACCAGCTTTTTGTCAATTCTGCACAGAGTAAGCCTCAACTTTCTATTCTGTATCCTCATTCTATCTTCTGGTGATCTCTAGTCTAGCTATTAATTCCATGAGTATGCTCATTATATTTAGTTCATAATAGTGAAATTATACAATATTTGCCCTTTTGTGTCTGCTTTACTTCAATCAACATAATTTCCTCAAGGTTCATTCATGTTGTCCTATGCTTCATGACTTCATTTCTTCTTACAGCTGAATAATATTCCATTTTATGTTTATGTCACAATTTGTTTATCCATTCATCCGTTGATGGATTATACAGCATTCTTTTTTTTTAAATTGTGGGTAAAAATCAAATTTTTCACAATACAAACCAATATTTGTAAAATGATATATAAATATATATGCATATATGTGCTTTTACAGCATTCTCGAAGTAACAACATTATAGAGATGAAGAACAAATTAGTGGTTGTCAGGGGTTAGGGATGGTTTGCGAGGGGGTGGATATAGCACAAGGAGTAGCACAAGAGAGCATGTGGTGAAGGAACAGTTTTGTTTCTTGATTATGGTGGTGGTTACACAAATCTGAACATGATAAAATTGCATAGAACAACACACACATACATGCATACACACTCATACACACATGAGTACATGTAAAACTGGTGAAAGGTATATAAGTTTGGTGGATTATATCACTGTCACTGTTGATATTGTACTATAGTTATGCAAAAATTACCACTTGATGCAATGAGTGAAGGATACATGGGACATGTTTTTACATTTTTTGTGTGATTTCCTGTGAATTCTTAATTATTTAAAAATAAAAAGTTAAAAGAAAAAGGAGTTCATTCTGAGTGACAAATCCATTCAGTTCTCCCAGTCTAAAGGAAGAATGGGAGGATGGAGTCCTTGATACTTGAAGAGAAACATGTAAACAGGACCTCTTGGAAGATGTTATTTTTTGTTAAAGTGTGGCCAATAAAGTAGGGAGGGACTTAATCCAGATTACTGGAGGCCTTATAAAGAGAAACTGGAAGTCATAGAGTTGAGAAATGAGAGGACATCACCAGGTGACAGGAGGCAAAAATACAAGCTACAGTTTTTGGGGAGAAAACCAGCTTTGCTGATATCTTGGTTATGAACTATGTATAGCCTCAAAACCATAAGCCAGGGGTGTGGCTCAAGCAGTTGGGTGCCCACCTCCCACATGGGAAATCCCGGGTTTGGGTCCTGGGTCCTTCTAAAGAAGACAAGCAAGGCAGCCAATGCGAAGGGCTGGCAAGGCAAGCTGGCACAATGAGGAGACGCAACGAGGAGACGCAATGAGGAGACACAACAAGCAAAGAGTGGTTGTGGCTCAAGTGATTGGGCACCGCCCTCCCACATAGGAGGTCCCGGGTTTGGTTCCCGGTGTCTCCTGAAAAGAAGACAAGCAGACATGGAGAGCACACAATGAATAGACACAGAGAGCAGATGGCAAGTGCAAAACAATAAGGGTGTGTGTGTGGAGAAATAAATAAACCTTTAAAAAAAACCCAAAACATCTTGATTAAAGAAACAAACAAAAACCCCAGAAGCCAATAAATTTCCATTTTGTATAAAATATACCATGTAAACATGCTTGTTTTTTTCAAGGTTACTTTAGAAAATTCATTGTTTCATCTGTATAATTTTTTTTTTTCCAAGGGAGTAAAGAGTTTATTAAGAAACAAAAGTACACAGTCCTAGGCACGGACTGTGGGTGTACTGCAGGGTGAGTTGCGTGCGTGGGGCCCCAGGTCAGGGCTTTTAAAAGTCTTTCCTCCTCCTCCCTCATAATGTTGGGGGAGGGGCTCCAGCTGTTTGCTGTTCTGATTTGTTTGCCCACCTGTCATTTCTCAGGGGGCCAAAGGTGAGGACTTTTGAGGGTATCCAGGGCTTTCCCTTGATCCCTAACAGAATTCTCATTCCAAATGAGATTCTCGTTCCAAATGAGATTCTCATTCCAGGGTCTCACAGGATCCCTCAGGAAATTTCTGGCGGGGTCTCATGGCCATGTTGTCATGTGGTCTGCCGGCCATGTGGTCTGCCAGCCATGTGGTCTGCCAGCCATGTGGTCTGCCGGGCTTCAGCTGTAACCCAAGTCTTCCCTTTCCCTATACTAACCTGCCTCAACTCCCCCCTGAGAGTTTACACCTTATTCTTACGGGTCGCTGAAGGGTGATGGTCATTCTTCTGCAGCTACTTCCTGCTGGTTAGGGGGAGTAGGCCCTACCTGACAAGATGTAAAACACTCTGGTTATTCTACTGCAGTTGACGGAAGATGGGTCCAGCACCCTGGTTGGGACTGGATGAAGTCATCACATGACTAATAAGGCATTGATTCTGTAAGAAATAAAGTTAATTAGAATTTTGAAGATACGTGGTCCCACTTAAAGGATAAAGAAGATGGTGGTAGGCAGGCCCAAAAAGGGGGCCAGCCATGACATACTGGACCATGAGAGTGAGGAAGGCCAGGTACCTTCAGAGGCTGTATCCACCCAAAGTTGATGGAAAACAGCATTCTTCCTTGAGTTCTTTTATGTTGTTGGTTAACTCTTGGGAGAGATTGTGGTAGACCTAATGGGTTTGGTATAAACTGCCAACCCCAGTTCCTATGGTGGTGGTTTTGCCTAGAACATCTAGAAGAGGTATGAGGAAAGGCACTGCCTTAGACATAAACTCACAAAGACAGTATAGGCAATGACAAGACAAGCATATGGCAAGCAAACTAAAGACAGTACTTAAGAGAGGCATTCTTTTGTCTTATAGGCACATTCATTAAGTACTTAGAAAATGAATTAAATTTACTAAGGTATTAACATGTTCAATATTCCTCTGTATATTATCTAGAATAGAAGAGATACTATCATATTCATCAGATATATAGGTACAGTACTTAATACTAATCAAAGCACTAATCAATGCATAAGTTTCTTTTTGAGCTGCAAATAATAGATCTAAGCTCCAGGTTTGCAATACCATACATGTTATCTCTCCCTGGGAGCAGGCCATAATGCCAATTGTGTTGATTTAAGTTCTACTCACATTACTCTGGTAATTATTGCTCCACTTTGCATGTCCTTCACACAGCCAGCATGCTGCAGCATTGCTGATCTTAGAGAAAGCTATGGCACTATGAAACAGAGCCAGTCTGGAGGCAATGTCCATTGTAAATCTGGCCATATTGAGCCACTGCCAGCTGCTGCAGGAGTCTGAAACTGCAGTGTACTCTCCATCTACTTCAGGAGCATGTTCAGAAATGTAGTAGATACTTTTATTGTTTTAGGGGTTGCAGTGATCGATTGAGGCAATAAATCAAATCAAGAGGCATCATGCAGGGTATTTGGGCCTCATTTGAATGCACAAGAGAGTTTGACAATACTGAAGTCTATCTCTTTTAATCTTTATACACTTTCTAAACCCTTCCAATGCAATGTATAACATATCAAATGAACTTAACTATTTTAGTACTTTGTTTTTTACTTCTACACCTTTACCATGATGACATTAATTAATAGTTATTTTACTTTAGCAGTACAGGAAAAACCACTTTCTCCATTATTTCATGAAAATCTAAGATTCCCAATGGAATCAAGATTATCTTTCCTTACCACCACTTTAATATGGAGATTGAGGTGGCCTCTTACAGGTTTCCCTGTTATAAAGTTACTTTGTTATTAATATCAATTTCAGTTTCTAATTAATAATGGTTTCCTGGGATTAGCCATTTAAATGCTTCAGTTTAGAAGATACTTTTATAAACTCCTTATAATTAACCATAACCACATAGACTAGTGGTTTAAATAAGCTTCTTAAATTACAATTAGCAACCAATGAAATTTACCTTTATCTTAATTTCATTAAACATGAGCTTACAATTTTTATCATCTTAAATATTTAATACATATAATATTAATTTATTTAATTGGTATTCTACAAACCTAGGGAGATAACACCTAAGCTGAATAAAATTGAAACCTTTATAGCTTATTCAAGGAGTGTTCTTTTTACTTCCTTTTCAGGAGGCTAACCTCTTTTTTCTTTAATAGAACTCTAAAACTGTGAATAATCTTAAAAGCATACTGACTGCTAGGCTATGGAAATATATTATAATTGTTTAATTTGTTGTAAAAGATCTTTCCATAGCTTTGAAGGACTTTTCCTTTACTTACTGAAATTTGGTAATAGTGTTATTAACCACCCTTATTTTAAGGCTGTTAAAAGGTTTAAATTGGGGAATTACAGAACAAACTGATTCTTAATTCCCCAGCCTAGAAGACAGGGTTTTAATCTGCTACCCCTAGCCCCTCCCTCATAGCTCTTACAAAGAGAAGGCCTTGGGGATTGGGTAGGTCAAAGAGCTTAGGAAAATCTTTTTCCCTTTCCCAATAGTTTCTATATTCAGATTTCTATATGATCTTTCCATCCTGCTTAGCCTAATTTGGGCTCCAGGAATATTCATTCACATATATAGCTGCTTATTTAATTTTTAATAATTTGAATAGAGCTTTTTAAAGAATTTTCATTTGTTAATGTATTACCATCCTGATGTATGAAGATACACACTGAACATAGGCAGACACAAATAGAGAGTTAGACAGTTACTTAAAATTTTCATTCTCTTACAATATAAGTTTAACTATAAAATAACATTATAGTGAAAAGATCTGTTTGAAACCTATTTCTCATTACTCTAATTTGTACTGTGACCATGCAACTTTGCACAAGAATCTTGTTCTTTAATTATTGGTTTATAACCAAATTGTTTCCAAGGCTTTAAAATACAAATTACAACATTTTCCTTTACTTCAGAGCTTTGCTTATTTCCCATTTTGACTTTGACAAATTTTGGATGAGAAACACTAATTCCAGTATATACTCACTGAGGTCATTGAAGTCTCAAGGGAACCTGGTTTTTCTCATGACTTGCTGCTTTTAGGAACCTCAACACTCAAGGTGGGAGGACCCCACTTCCCAGTCCTCGGAGATAACAGGACTCCAGCTGCCACAGGACTGGAAGAGTGGACATCCAACCCCAAGGGTCGAGAATTCCACCAGGGAGTCATGAGAGAAAGAAGGGTCATTAATACCAGTGGAAGGACAGGAGACAGGGGTGTCTTAAATTTGCCTTCCCGTGAACACTGGGGGCAGAAGTAGTCATGAAATAACCATAAGCAAAGACAAGGGGTGAGGCTAGGCCTGAAGTAACCATAAACAAAGACAAACTCAGTTTATAGTTACCATTACTATAGCAAGCACAAACAAGGGTGTGGCTAGACCTGAAGTAACCATAAACAAAGGTAAATTCAGTTTATAATAACAACCATTACAGTAGCAGTTCTAGGCTAAACCCACCCAATTACAGCAATTTCAGAAGTTATCCTTCTGCTATTTTATAATATAAAGGCTTAACTCTTACAGTTTTTTTTTTTTTTTTTTAAGATTTATTTATTTATTTATTTATCCCCCCCTTGCTGCTTGTGTTTGCTGTGTCCATTCGCTGTGTGTTTTTTCCGTGTCTGCTTATCTCCCCCTTGCTGTGAGGTCCCGCTGCATCAGCCCACCGCAAGGAGGCCCCGGGAAGCGAACCCAGGGCCTCCCATATGGTAAACAGGAGCTCTATCGATTGAGCCACACCCGCTTCCCAACTCTTACAGTTTTTAATAAGTTTTTATTTTAGAACAAATTAGGCACTTTAGTTTATTAACTAAGCAACTAAAACAATTTTATTAGTAACGTTAATATTGCTAAGTTTTTCTGCTTTTCCAGCAATTGAATTAATTCCACTTGTGATCTCTTTTATATGTCAAATCCAATTGCAAGATGGTATTGAAATTTAAAGACTCGTTTTTAGGTTATCTTTCACCGTTATCTAATTTGTAACAGGTGAACACCAAACCTGATTTATGAGTTCCTAGGCATGAGCAGACTAACAAAGTTAAACACAGATTTAAAAGTTAAACACAAAATTATGCACAGATTAGAATAAAAGAGAGAAGTTTACACACTTAGCTTAGTTTAGGGAAAGACCTGCGTTTAGAATCACCTGGACGCAAAGCTCCCAGTGTCTGCCCATGGCAGAAACCTCCTGCAGGGCCTTCCAGCTTCATTCCTCCAGGGAAATCCCTGGGCAGCTGCTAAGTATGGAGCTAAGGGGTCCAGAGGAGCCCTGCCCCTGGGTGTTACAAGGGAATAGGCAGGGAGCTAGGAATAGCCAGGAACCTTTAATCTTAATTGATGGCATATGAGGAGGTTTCTTATTCTACAGGGGAGAGGTTTAGTAAATGGCCTAGATTGTGATTTCCCATTCACTCCTCTTGTTAGGCACTACCGAGGTTAGGAGAGGTCCGGAATGCAGGCTAGGACCGAGTAATTGGCTCCCATGTTAATTAAGAAATTAACAATCTTACCTGCCACATCAAGGGACACCTGGGGCTCCTCATTGATGTTCCATGTGTGGCTTCAGGACCCTTCCGTCCTCCCCTGGGGCAAGGCCACAGTGGTGTGTGTGGTGAGGCAGCTTTGGGCCAGGTTCCTACTGATGTGGAGCCTGGATTCCTGCAAGGTGATCAGTGCCTTTAGCAGCGGCAGTTAAAAGGTGAGCCTGTCCTGGACACTGTGCCTGCCTCCTTACCTTCTCCATCTTGGCGGTGTGGTCTCAAATGTTGCAAACTGAGAAGGCTGTTTCTAAAGGGGAGTTAATGGAAGTTTGGGGACCCAGGGAAAGTTTCTGCAACTTTCTACGGATATCCGATGTAGACTGGCTGGATTTCTAGGTTCTGCTTCTGAGTAATTTCCCTGAGCTTTTAATTGACTAATTTCGTAGTACATTTCCCCATCTCCTTTAAGGAGACATGACCATGTGGTCTCTGGCCTTCAGATCTGTGTGTCCTCTCCTCTCTTACACAGGTTTAATTGGAATTCAAGTTCCCATGACAAGTCCACTCTTGGCCATCCTGCAGCCATGTGGTGTGGCAGGAAAAGATTAGCCTCTTCCTTTTTAGACTATCAGTAGGTAGGTTGTCCTGATAAGAATCCTAGGGTAGGATTAACACATTTGTCAGACTGGGTGGCATCCCACAGCTAGACCTGTGTATTAGTCAGCCAAAGGGGAGCTAATGCGAAATACCAGAGATTGGTTGGTCTTTATAAAGGTATTTATTTGGGGTAGAAGTCCACAGTTACCAGGACATAAAGCGTAAATTTCTTCTCTCACCAAAGTCCATTGCCACGTGTTGGAGCAAGACAGCTGCCGACAGTTGCCAGGGTTCAGGCTTCTTGTGTTCCTCTCTTCCCGGGGCTGCATTTCTCTCCTGGCTTAGCTTCTGTTTCCTCCACAAGGTCCGCTGTAGACTATCAGGCGAACGGCTCACTTCTCTTCTCCTAGGGCCTTCTCTCCAACATCAAAACTCCAACATCAAAACTCCAACTTCAGAACTGCTTCAACTCTGTTTTTGCCATGCCTTTTATATTTGATTTCCCCACCCACCAAGATGTGGGACTCGATGCCCTACTGATGGGGCCCAGTTAACGCCCTAATCATACCTAATCATGCCCAGGTTAACAGATCAGTTTACAAGCATAATCTAATATAGATTTTTGGAATTCATAATTACATCAAACTGCCAAACGGCTACAACCTGGTTGAATGGATTGCTTGCCAAGCCAATGTCCTGGAGACCGGGAGCCCTGCTCGCTGTCCCCATGTTCCGGGGATTGGGAGTATATCTCTGGGCATCCCCAGAGCCTTAGAGGTCTTGGGAGACATCTGGGTCTGGTTTGTAGACCTTAGCTCCCAAACTGGGCTTTCCTGCTAGGGAAGGGACTGGCTAGGGACCTTTCTTTTGCCTACTTTACAGAGGTCTTAGGAGTTAGCCATGAGTGAGCTCATCTCATGGCCGCTCCCAGGGACCGAATTCTGCAGTTAAACCCAACATTAAGAGGCACGTTAAAAAGCAGCGACTGTTCTGCGGCTTACAGGCAAACAGCCTCAAGGACCCCGGAGGTAATCTCAGGGCCTTGCTAATAAAATGGAAGAGGGCACAGAAAACCTTTAATTAAAAACTCACCAGTCCTTGGCGGGGGTTGGGGAATGCCACTTGCCTGTCTGTCTCCTGGCTTGGCTCACCAAATAATGGTACCAGATGGCTCTGGCTTCCGGGCTTATAGGTTCTTGGCTTATGTTGCATAAAAGAATTTAAGGACACACCATAGGGTAGGCAAGGGAGTAAAGAGTTTATTAAGAAACAAGAAAATGAGAAAAGTACACAGTCCGAGGCATGGACTGTGGGAGTTCCGCAGGGTGAGTTGCCTGTATAATTTCTTTAACATGACATTGTCAAGTATTTACTTAGAACAAATAAAAACTATACTCTATACGCTGTAAAACTTGGGCAACATGGCAAGACTACAAGAGGAGTTATCATAACCTCTTTCCTTGTGGCTGTGTCTGGCTGACTGATTTTCACAGCAGCAAATCTGACCACAAAATTGGCAAATGACCATGCCCCATTGTCCCACACATCTGTGGAAACTTCACTATTAGAACTTCTAATCTTTAGTGGAGGTTGATGAGGCACCTTACGGTCAAACTAGATAGTGTCAAATAGTATTACAAATTAGAGAAACTGGACAAGGGAAGAAAATCTGTATCAAGTCATGCAAAAAGACAGAAGTGGGTATCTAGAGAAAATGCAGATTGATCCCAGAGTCACTTCTGCATTGTGATTTGTGCTTGGAATAAGTTCTCCATGTTCTTATTGCTGGTCATACACACATCAAAGCATTAGGGAAAACACACCTACCTCCGAAGAGTATTTGGGAAAAAATAATTAAGAAAATGTAGTTAATTGGTTAAGTACTTTGAAATTTGATACCAACTATTCTTATTATTTTCAAGAGAGACTCTGTTATTGGACATAACACTCTTCCCCAAATTCTAGGAAGATGAAGAAGAACAACTAGAATTTATAGTTGCAAGGATCCTATCCTTGGAGTTAACCTTGGCTTAGTACTATTGTTAACCCAGAGTATATTTCCAGTGAATGCTTGTAGCATTAAATCTGGAACAAATGATGAAGCTAAATTCTTTAAAATTCAGTTGGGAGGTTTGTGGATGAAAGAGTTGTTCAGATAGATAGATAGAGGGAAAGAGAGTTGTTTTAGGAGATAAACTGCATACTTCATTATTATTGTAAGGCAATAATAGGAAGTGTTATAAAACTACTAGACTAACAAAAATATGTAGAAGCCAAGTCTGTGCAAAGGGCTCAACCTTCCTGCTCTCAGAAGGCTTATAGATTCTGTTTACTATTGAATGAAACAGAGCAATGACAAATGGAACAGAATAGAATTTATAGAACAAAATAGAACAATGGAAAATTAATTGCAGCATGGAGAGGCTATAAGAGCATGACAGTGGAGTGGTGGATAGTGGAAAACAGATGGCAGGTGGCGAAGGGGAATGAGAAATGTGAATCATCAGTGAAAATGGCAGCTGGCAAGAATTTTCAGAAAATGGTTTAAGAAATGGGGTCATAGCTGGAGAAGGACATGAACTCAAGAGAGGAAACATTTAAGGAGAGTGAGGAAGAGGATAAGATGGAGTTTGGGAAAGATGCTTATAAGGAGAGATCAGAGGGGTTAGAGAAGAACTAGGAGGGGATGCTGTCTGGGGCTCCAGGGTAGCCTTTCCCAGGAGGAGTAGTTAACATTATCCAATTCTACCGAGAGGCGGAATAAGGTAAGTCTGAGAGGTGTCTATTGCCTTCTCTATCAGACATAGTTTGGAACTTAGAGATGGATAGAGCTTGGAGAAGAATGACAAGGCATTCCAACAAAGGAAACAGCATTAGACAACTGTGATAAGCAATAATATTATATGATCAAATATCAATTCAAACAATAGTATTAACAAATTATCATAGTTTGGATTTTACTGTTACTGTAAAGGGTTAGCCCAAACTGTGCTTAAGACATAGTGCTCTGTGCTTTAAATACATTATCTTACTTTATGCTCACATATTTTATAGATGACTTAATTGAGGCTTAGAGAGATTACACAGCAGAGCTGGAATCTGAATCCCTAGCAGTCTGATCGTGTGGCCTCTGTTTGTTCCACTTCTTCAAAGCTCTAAGTTATGAATGAGTAGAATGAAATAGAGCTACAGACATGGTGGGAATGGAAGGGGATGGGGAACCATGACAAGTAAGGTTGGATAGAAAGGTTGGGGTCAGGGTAAGGAAAAAATGGAAATGGAGATGTGTTTTTCTGGGCAAGGACATAAAATGGTGAAGGCCATGTTTAGGAAAGTTAGTCTGAAAGTAACAAGCGGAATGTATTAGCTGGGGAAAAAGGAAGGCTGGGAAAGTAGCAAAGAGACTATAACAGTTACCCAGGCAGTGGGAATTGAGGGCTTGATC
The DNA here is from genome assembly GCA_029593785.1 of Cabassous unicinctus. NCBI lineage: Eukaryota > Metazoa > Chordata > Mammalia > Cingulata > Chlamyphoridae > Cabassous > Cabassous unicinctus. The sequence goes on from JAQZBX010067310.1 coordinate 13,851, forward strand.
TCAAGAAGAGGGTCCACAAGACCCTGGTTTCATTTATTTAATTTAGCAAATATTTATTGAGTGCTTCCTATAAGCCAAACATGGTACTGAGGCTAAGAAAACAGTAGTGAGCAATACAAACCCAATTCCGGCCCTCTCAGAGCTTACAAAAGTACTAATAGGATTTGGTGAAGTAATGGAAAGAGGGGTGAAAGAAATAGGGATAAAAATGACCACAATTTTAACCTGGAGGTCAGTTTCTCAGAAGTAAAGAACATTCTTATTTCTGATTTGATGTTATTGAATTTGAATTCTTAAATATATCTTTTCCTGCTACATCTCCTTATATGGAAGTTTTGCATGTAAGAAAAGGTGGCTAGGAACACCAGGATACAAAGGAAGGAATTGTGATTTCTAATACATCAGAGTCTCTAACCATCTAGATTAGAGAATCACTTCCCTTTAGTGGGGCTTGGTTTCCTCAACTCTAAAACATGTGAGCTGCTTTCAGATTCATTGATTCCTAACCCTGACTACACATTACAGTCCCCTGGGGGAGCTTCTACAAAACACCCAAGTCTGGGTCTCACCCCAGGCCAGTTAAATAAGAGTTTCTCTTGATGGACCTAGGCAAGGGTAGTTTTTAACTTTCCCAGATGATTTGAATATTCTGCCAGGGTAGAGAACCACTGGTTTAAATAATCTCTGATGGTCTTTCACCTCTGAAGATGTCATGGTTCTCAAAGGCAGAAAATTAAGCACTCTTAAGGTTATATTTTGTAGATAATTAGACATGGGGTAGAAGTGAGCACAGGGTGCTGGTAGTTATACTTAATAAAAATACATTTGCATGTAATAGTCCAACTCCAAGAGATCTTGCAAGAACTATGACTAAGTATCTTTGGGAACTGTTTGGCTTCAAACAATGAGAGGCACAGAAACTCACCCATTATGTGTGCATGTATGTAGTTACACACATTTGTGGAAATATTGGGTTGATTCCTAATTCCATAAAGGGCTGTAATTAGATATTTTTTCCATTAGATGGAGCTATATCTTTGTTTCAGGAGACTTGAATTTATAAAAGGAATGTTCTGTAGACGAATTTTAAAGTGGAACAGGAAATAACTGCTTATTAATAAAATGCATGACATGAAATTGTTTTACAGCAGCCATGTTATTTCTAACTTTTAAAATATCTTGCATTGTTAGTTTGGGTGGCTTTGCAAAGGATTTATACTTCATTCGTATGCTTCTGTTGCCACAAAGCATATTTTCTTTGACTTCCTTCAAAAGGACCCAAACCAAACTCTATTCCTGGAAGAGTAGCCGTTAATAGTATTACAATTAGGATTCTCCTAGAAACAGGTCCATAATATTTTATTTGCAATCACAAAATCCATAAAATTCTGAAAATAATGTTGCCTTAGCAAATAAGAAAAAAAAAAAAGACACATTTAAATTTGAATTCCAAACAAACAATGAATTCTTTTTTAGTATAAATATATTCCATGTAATATTGGGGTCATATAGTAGAAAATTATTTGTTGTTTATATGAAATTCAAATTTAACTGGGCATTCTTTATCTGGAAAACCTATCTGGAAACCAAAAGATTTTTGTAACTTTTTTGGTGACAAAATGAAACCTGAGCTGATATGACACTACATGTAGTCTTTACCTCACTTAGTATGACTATCAGACATATCACTGCAGAAATTAATGTATTTGATTATGGGTACTAGCCTTGACTCCCCTGGGGATGTTATATAATATATGATATTGCACCATATTATCTTTTTGAAGTCAGAAAAATACTCAATTCCAAAATACAGTGGGTTTTTTTTTTGTCAATTGATTTGCTTTCATTTTTTTTCTTTATTTTTAAAGAAGCTTTAGATTATATAAATGTCACATCAAAAATATAGGGGAGGGGGAAGCGGGTGTGGCTCAGTGGATAGAGCCCCCGTTTACCATATGGGAGGCCCGGGTTCGCGCCCCGAGGCCTCCTTGTGAGGGCACGCCGGCCTGAGCGGTGCGGTGGGCTGATGCAGCAACCTCACGGCAGGAAGCGGCTGTGGCGCAATGGATAGCGCACCCGTTTACCATATGAGAGGCCCCGGGTTCG
>JAQZBX010067311.1:0-15956 GCA_029593785.1 Cabassous unicinctus
AGGTTGAAAATAAAAGAATAGAAAAAAATATATATCATGCAAATAGTAAACAAAAGAGAGCTGGGTAGCTATATTAATATCATCAGGATTTAAGACAATTAATCAGTGATAATCACACAACTCTCCTAAATCACTTCAAAGATTTTATAGAAAATATGACTAAAGAAGTAAAGTATATTAAGAAGACACTGGGAGAGCATAAAGAACAAATTGAAAGCCTGCAAAGAAAAGTAACAGACCTTATGGGAATGAAAGACATGATGGATGAGATTAAAAATGCATTAGAGGCACATAGGAGCAGATTTGAATTGCTTGAAGATAGAATTAGTGGCTTCAAAGGCAGACCATCTGAACTGGAAAGACAGGATTATAGAAAGAGGAAAGAATGGAAAAAATGGAACAGAGTCTCAGGAAATTAAATGACAGTACGAAATCACAAACATTCACGTAATTGGTGTCCCAGAAGGAGAAGAGAATGAAAAAGGGGCAGAAAGAGTATTTGAGGAAATAATGACCAAAAACTTTCCAACCCTTATGAAGGACATAAATATCTATATCCAAGAAGGACAATGCACCCAAAACAGAAAAAATCCAAATGGACCTACCCTGACACACCTACTATTCAGAATGACAAATATCAGATATAAGGAGAGGATTCTGAATGCAGCAAGAGAACAGCAAAGCATCATATACAAGGGAAACTTGGTAAGATTAAGTGCAGACCTCTCATGAGAAACCATGGTGGCGAGAAGAAAGTGGTATGATGTATTTAAGGTACTGACAGAGGAAAAACTGTCAGCCAAGAATTCTGTATCTGGCAAAGCTGTCCTTCAAAAATAAGGGTGAGTTCTAAGTCTACACAGACAGAAAAAGACAGAAAATAGAACGGCATGACAACAGAGAAACGAAGGACAAAATGGATGAAGTAAGTAATGCCTTTACAGTAATAACACTGGATGTTAATGGATTGAACTCCCCAATCAAAAGACAAAGACTGTTAGAATGGATCAAAAAATATGAGCCGTCTATATGCTGTCTACAAGAGACCCACCTTAGACGTAAGAACACAACCAGGTTAAAAGTGAAAGGTTGGAGAAAGGCATTCCATGCAAATAGTAACCAAAAAAGAGCTGGAGTAGACCAGATAAATGTAAAATAACAATATTATAGTATATGAACAATAATTACTCAGGGCAACTAGCAAATTTTCCTGTGATTAATATTCTGTACACTTCTTCATACAAAATAAACACTGGCTTTTAATTGAGGAGGACTGGAGAAGAGAAATATTTTTGGATACTTCATTTTTCTTTAACCCGTCCTTATACATATACTTGTTAATTAAAATAATCCATCTAGGTCAATAATGGTTTAGCACAACTATTGTTGAAAAAGATTTTGAGTTTTTCTGTCTCATAAAATTATGAGTTGGCATATTGTTACTTGCTGTAATTCATTCCAATGAGATGTGAAGAATTCCCAAATAGGAATTTGATTAACCAGAAAAAATTATGGGCTAGATGGAAATTCAATAACTAAACCAATAATTTATTTCATTCTTAGAGGTCATTATGTCCAATAGTTAGAGTTGTAATATAAAAATCAGAATTATGTCATAATTAATTTCTGTTATATTAGAATTATTATTTACATTTGTAAATGTCTGTTGCTATGCCATATATTTCTTATAATTGATTATATTAAATCTAACCTGGCCTTGCAAAAACAAATATATCTGATAAAATCAACTTTAAGTCAAAAACAGTTACCAGGAACAAAGATAGTCATTATATCATGATAAAGGGGTCAATGTAACAAGAAGATATATAACAATTATGAAGATATACACACCTAACTGCAGAGCCCCAAAATAAATGAAGAAAATAATGACAGATTTGAAGGGAGACATAGATGGTTCTACATTAATAGTAGGAGAGTTTAATACATCACTATCAATAATGGATAAAACATCTAGAAAGAAGATCAATAAGGAAATAGAAGACTTAAACAATGCTCTAAACCAAGTAGACCTAACATATATATATATAGTCCACTTCACCCAAAAATAAAGAAATACATATTCTTCGCTAGTGCACATGGATCATTCTCCAGGATAGACAATATCTTAGGTCACAAATCAAGCATTAAAATGCAAAAATACTGAAATCATATCATTTATCTTCTCTGACCACAACAGAATGAGGCTAGGAATCAATAACGGAGGGAGAAATGGAAGAAATAGATACATGGAAATTAAACAACATAGTGTTAAACAACCAGTGCATTAAAGAGGAAATCACAAGAAAAATTAGGAAATATCTTGAGATGAAAGAAAATGAAAACACAACATACTAAAACTTATGGGATGCAGCAAAGGCAGTGCCAAGAGGGAAATTTATACCTATAAATGCTTACACTAAAAAAAAAAGAAAGAATTCAAATTAGAAATCTAGTCTCAAAAGAAAAGATGAGCAAACCAAACCTAAAGCAAGAAGAAGGAAAGAAATAACAAAAATTAGAGAATAAATAGATGAAATAGAGAATAAAAATAGAATAAATAAAACCAAAAGTTGATCTATGAAGAGATCAAAAAATTGTCAAACCATTAGCTAGGCTGATGAAGCAAAAGAGAAGAAACAAATGACTAAAATAAAAAATGAAAATGGGGACATTACTACAAATTCCACAGAAATAAAAAAGAATATAAGAGGATAATATGAACAAGTTACACAAATATATTAGATAATCTAGATGAAATGGGCATATTCATAGAAATACAAATTACCTACACTGACTCAAAAATAAATAGAAGCCTCCTCAAAATTAAACACTTTTGCACCTCACAGGACTTTGTCAAAAGAGTGAAAAGGCAGCCAATTCAATGGGAAAAAATATTTGGAAATCACATATCTGATAAGGGTTTAAAATCCAGGATATATAAAGAGATGTTACAACTCAACAATAAAAAGACGAACGACCCAATTAAAAAATGGGCAAAAGACTTGAATAGACATTTCTCCAAAGAAGAAATACAAATGGCAAAAAAACACACGAAGAAATGCTCAACATCACTCATAAATGGGAAATGCAAATCAAAACTACAATGAGATATCATTTCACACCTATCAGAATGGCCACTATTAAAAAGACAGAGAACTACAAGTGCTGGAGAGGATGTGGAGAGCTAGGAACACTTATTCCCTGTCGGTGGGAATGTAGAATGGTACAGCCGCTGTGGAGGACTGTTTGGCAGTTCCTAAAGAAGTTGAATACAGACTTGTCACATGACCCTGCAATACCACTATTGGGTATGTACCCAGAAGAACTGAGAGCAGTGACATGAACAGACATCTGCACACTGAAATTCATAGCAACATTATTCACCATTGCCAAAAGTTGGAAACAACCCAGGTGTTCATCAACAGAAGAATGGATAAACAAACTGTGGTCTATTCACACGACGGAATATGATGCACCTATAAGAAGAAATGAAGTCGTAAAGCGTATGACAACATGGATGAACCTGGAGGACATTATGTTGAGTGAAGCAAGCCAGACACAAAAGGACAAATACTGTATGAATGCATTACTATGAACCAAATATATTGTGTAACATATTGTTTGATTCAAAAAAAATTTTATATGTATCCAGGGCATTTAATTGAGAAATGTATATATTTATTCATCGGTGTTTACTTTTTAGTTTTTAATTGTTTATATTTTCAATTATTAAATGTACAAAATAAAGTTGGAAAAAAAAAAAAGAATAAATAGAAGGTCTCAACAAAACAACTACTAGTAAAAAGAGTCAATCAGTAATGAAAACCCTCCTAACAAAGAAAAGGCCAGAGCAAGAAGGTATCACTGGGGAATTTTATCAAAGATTCCAAGAAGAATTAATACCAATTCTGCTCAAACTCTTCCAAAAAATTGAAGACCACGGAACACTCCCTAATCCTAATTCATTCAATGAGGCTAACATCCTCATACCAAAGCCAAATAAATATACCACAAGGAAAGAAAATAACAGACCAATATGTCTAATGAATATAAATGTAAAAATTCTCAACAAAATACTAGCAAAATGAATTCAACAGCACATTAAAAGAAATTATACACCGTGATCAGGAGGGATTTATCCCAAGTATGCAGGGTGATTCAACAGAAGCAAATCAATTAATATAATAAACCACATTAACAGAATGAAGAAAAAAACACATAACCATCTCAATTGATGAAGAAAATGCGTTTGACAAAATCTAGAATCTCTTCTTGATATAAACACTTAGAAAAACAGGAATAGAAGGAAACACCCTTAACATGATAAAGGGCATACAGGATGCACACAGCTAACATCGTATTTAATGATGAAAGACTGAAAGCTCTCCCTCTAAGATAAGGTACAAGTCAAGGATAACCACTGTCACCACTGTTGTTCAACATTGTACAGGAAGTTCTAACCAGAACAATTAAGCAAGACATAGAAATAAATTGGAAAGGAAAAAGTAAAACGTTCCTTTATTTGCAAATGAAATGATCCTGTATACATAAAATCCTGAAAAATTCACCACAAACCTACTAGCACTAATAAATGAACTCAGGAATGTGGCAGGGTACAAGATCAACACCCCAAAACCAGTAGTTTTTCTATATACTAGTAATTAACAAACAGAAGAAGAAATTAAGAAAAAGGATGTAAAGAAGTTGTACACAGAAAACTACAAAACACTGCTTTAAAAAATCACAGAACACCCAAATAAGTGGAAGGACATTCTATGTTCACAGATTGGAAGACTAAATATTGCTATGATGTCAGTTCTATCCAGAGCAATTTACAGATTCAACATAATCCCAACCAAAATTCCAACAGCCTTCTTTTCAGCCATGGAAAAGCCAATCACCCAATATATATGAAAAAGTAAGGGACCCTGAATAGCCAAAGCCATCTTGAAAAAGAAGAATGAAGTTGGAGAACTCACACTTCCTAACCTTAAAACTTATTATAAAGCCACTGTAAGAAAAACTGCACTTTAATGGCACAAGGACAGACATATGGACCTATGGAAGTGAATTTAGAGTGCAGAAATAAACCCTTACATTTATGGCCAACGGATTGTTGACAAGGGTGTCAAGTCGACCCAATTGGGAAAGAATAATCTCTTCAACAAATGATGGTGGGAAAAGTGTGTATCCATATGCAAAAGAATGAAGGGGGACCTCTGTTTCAGACCTATACAAAAATCAACTCAAAATGGATCAAAGACCTTAATGTGAAAACCAGTACTATGAAAATCTTAGAAGAAAACATAGGGAAGCATCTTCAGTACTTCGTGTTAGGGCAATGGTTTCTTAGATTTTACACCCTATGCACAAGCAGTAAATTTAAAAAAAAAACAAAAAAATGGAACTTCATCAAAATTTAAAACTTTGGGGCATCAAAGAACTTTATCGTGAGAATAAAAAGACAGTCAACACAATGGGAGAAAATATTTGGAAACTACATATCCAATTGGGTTTAATATCCAGAATATATAAAATCCTACAACTCAACCACAAAAAGACAACCCAATTTAAAAAATGGGCAAAAGAGTTGCCTAGACATTTCTCCTAAGAAGATATACAAATGGCCAAAAAGCACATGAACATTTATTAGCCATTAAGGAAATGCAAATCAAAAAACCACAATGAGCTATCATTTCACACCCAATAAAATGGCTACTATTAAAAACTTTGGAAAATAGCAAGCTTTCCAGAGGATGCGGAGAAATAGGGACACTCATTCATTGCTGCAGGGAATGTTAAATGGTGCAGCCACTTTGGAAAACAGTTTGACAGTTCCTCAGAAAGTTAAATACAGGGTTACCATATGAGCTAGCAATTCCACTTCTCAATATATACCGAAATGAATTGAAAGCAGGGACTCAAATCGATATTTTCACAATGATGTTCGTATCAGCACACAGTTGGCAAAAGATGGAAGTTACCCAAGTGTCCATTAGCTGATGAATGGATTTAAAAAATGTGGTATATATGCACAATGGAATATTACTCAGTCATTAAAAGAAATCAAGTCCTGATACATGTGCCAACATGGATGAACCTTGAAGACATCATGTTGAATGAAATAAGCCAGACACAAAAGGATAAATATTGTATGATCTCAGTGATATGAAATAATTAGAACAAGCAAACTAAGAGTCAGAATCTAAAATATAGGTTACTAGCGGATGGGATGTTGGGAAGAAATAGGGAATTAATTCTTAAAATGTACATAGTTTCTATTTGGGATGATGGAAAAATTTTGGTAATGGATAGTGGTGATGGCAGCACAAAATTGTGAATGTAATTAATAGCACTGAGTTATATATGTGAATGTGGCTAAAAGGGGTGGTTTGGGCTTGTATATATGTTACTAGAATCAAATTTTTTAAAACTCCATGGGCTGTATAATACAAAAAATGAACCTTAAGGTAAACCATGAACTACTGTTAATAGTACAATTATAAAAATGTGCTTTCTTCAATTGTAACAAATGTACTACACTAATGCAAGGTGTTAGTAAAAGGGTAGTAGAGGAGAATCCTTAAAAAACAAAGCCAAAAGGAGATAAATTCATAATCCACTGTCAGGGTCAATATTTGAAGCTCAAACTCTGAATTCTCTATTTTGCAGAGTTACTTATAAAACTGTATGCTATTGAAAATCTGAATTCATTTGTATGGTCTATTTAAGTCATGTCATTTTAAAAGATAATTCCACTTTAATTTCTATTTAAAAAATATAAGTACTCTGTATCTATCAGGCTTCTTTCTCTGTTTGCCTTTATGTAAATAATGTACCTGAAGAAAGAGCTAGACAGAGTGGGCTGAGGGCATAGCATATTCTTAATATTTTTAAACTCTATTTCCACTGGAAGCAGTTTCAGGGCAACTATTTTCAATCACATCCTACTAATCTTTTTTTCTAATTTCTTTCCTTTATAAAAATGTTTTATTGTATATTTAAGCTAAAATGTTTGTGAAGATCCTTTTAAATTCAAAGAAAATGAAGTCAGACATTTTTTGGTGTGGAGAGCAATTCCAGACCCAGTAGGGGAGCGCTTGTGACTGAACAAAACTCTTCTCTCCCACAAAATGTGAGCACCCGTCCCAGGGTTCACACAGTATTGACTGTATGACTCATTATATATGCCTCCAAAGTTACAATTCTTTCTTCTACTAACCTGCTCTGCACAACAGATGTTGAAATTTTAACCAGGGGACAGTAAGTATGGCCAGAATTGTTTTACTTGAGGTCTTTTCTACATCTCTCTTCTGATCCCTGAAATCTAGCCAACACCAAGTTACAAAATTACCCAGAAACTTTCATTGATATCTGGCATAAACTCCACTCCTATTAACGAAATTGTGATTCTTCCCAGGCATGCATCTTTCATCTCCTCCTATTTTAGGGAGTACTTGGTAGTAGTTTTCCAAATGTCAGATGGCTTAAACTTCTGGTTCTGTTTATGATTTTCTTCTGTGAGCACTACAGGTTTATTGAGTGCTAAGTAATCATGGGGATTGGGGGAGGAATCTAATTTTGACAGTAGAATTGGAAGAGCATGTTCTTGCCAGATAGACCTAGTTTCAAATCCCAATTAAATCCTTTAAAGGGTATTTATCATGGACATGTCCTTGGAAATCTCTTTACCTTGGTTTTCTCATTATGAAATAAGAGAATAAATTTTATTTTATAGAGTTATTGGAGAGATAAGAACAATTTACGGAAAGGACTTGGCATAGTACCTGGTATGCAATAAATACTTTTGGTAGACTGAATTATTAGCCCCAATTAGTTACCCACTCCATGTATCCATGCTCTTTGTCTTTGTGATTTTGCAGTCATTTCCACTAAAAGCCAAAGGATTTTCTTTTTCCTTTTGATATTGGGCTCAGTGATGTGACTTGCTTTGTCCAATGCAATGCGAGTAGAGGAAACAGTGTACAAGTTCTAAACCTAGACATTAAGAGAAAACATGTATTTCCATTTTCTTTCTTGCAATTCTGCCATCATCACGAGGAGAGCTTCCCTAGATACCTCAAGCTGGGCTCCAGAATGAACAGGTAGAGCGCGTACCTGAGCTCAACCTGAAGCAAGGAACAAAGCCCAACCAGACCAACAAGTAAAAGAGAGTAACCTAGAAAAACCCAACCCAGACCAGTTGATGCTCAGCTAACCCACAGATGAGGAACAATAAAGTATCATAGCCGACTGAGAAAATGCTCTGAAAATTGAGTTTTCTGGTTCAAAATGACATTTGGCTAGCAAGTCCCAATACATGCTATCCTATCTATCTTCTCACTGAAATGCCAATGAAAATACAGCAAAAGTTAAAAAAAATCACACTATCGCAAAATCAGGCTGGTAGACAATCCATGATTCTGGAAAGAACTGATATAATCCATAGAAATCTCCATTTAAAAATTAATAACAATAAAACTGAAAATTGAAGAGCAATCCCTCTCTACTGCCTGTCCCCACTCCCAACTGTTCTGTAATGAATTCAGAATATTAACACTCTCCTCTACCCACACCCCAAATGTTCCATAACCAAGTGTCATTTTTCTACTTCCAGGATGAGAATGCAACACCCAGAAAATACCTGCACAGCAATTAAGGCAATATGCAGTTTGGGAAATTGAGGGAGCTGACTGCCAACCTCCCAACCACAGGGATGTGGAGGAAAGAAAAACAAAAAAGGCACAAGGGTATGATTGGCTGATATTAGAATCACAGAAATTCAGTAAAGGATCCAGTTTAAGCAACCGCCCAAGGGCAGGAACAGAGTGAGTTCTTTGAGAAAAGTGCCCTAGTTAGGAGCAGAAGCAAGGAGACCCCTGGTAGCAGTGCATTCTAGGAAATGTACGCTTTCATATAAAACATTCAGGGCCCAGTAGTGGGGTGAGAGAGAAAGATATCACCCCAAGAGAGAAAGTGATGGTATGTCAGATACTTAAACTATGAACTGTGCTGATTTATCTGCCTTTTCACTGACCACCTAGGATGAATTCAACTACAGCACAGGTGGACAGATAATGGGACCAAAACCCTGACTGTTGAAAAGGCCAAGTCTGGCCTGATATAAAATATAACATTAAACTAGATCCCATGGGGAAGCAGATGTGGCTCAAGTGTTTGGGCTCCGGTCTACCATATGGGAGGTCTAGGGTTCGATTCCCAGGGCCTCCTGGTGAAAAGCTAGCTGGCCTGTGCAGAGAGCTGACCCATGTGGAGTGCTGGCCCATGTGAGGTGCTGGCCCACCTGGAAAGCTGGCGCAGCAAGATGATGCAACAAAAAGAGACACAGAGGAGAGTCAGTAAGAGACACAGCAGACCAAGGAGCTGAGGTGGCACAAGAGATTGAGCAGCCTCTCTCCACTCCGGAAGGTCCCGGGATCAGTTCCCAGTGCCGCCTAAAGAGAAGACAAACAGACAAAGAAGAACACACAGAGAGCAGACAGTGAGTGCAAAACAATGAGGGGAGGGGGGAGATAAATAAATAAATTCATCTTTAAAAAAAAACTTAAAATAAATAAATAAAATAGATCCCATGGAATTCTACACGTGTGCATGATTGTTTTGTAAGTTCACAACTTCTATAATAAAAATAAATTTAAATAATAATAGGGTGGGTTTTGGGGAAAATACACCAAATGTACTATACTTAGTAGTAATATTTTGACAATATTCTTTCATAATTTGTAACAAATGTCTCACAACAATGCAAGGTGTTGGTGGAGGAGTGATGTATGGGACCCCTGTATGATGTCATGCATGTTTGTTTTGTAAGTTCACAACTTTTACTATATACTTATTGTTTATGTATGTTCATGTATGAATTACATACTTCAATAAAATAAAAATAAATAAATCCCATGTTGTGATAACAATATCTAACAAAGCTGCATAAGCATTTTCCCTTTGACCCACCAATCCCACATCTCAGAATCTACCCTGAAGATACTCCTCCACAAAAACTGAACAATAAAGCTCAAGATTATTCAGAGGACTGCTTAAATAAACTATGCTATTTCCATCCAGTGGAGTGCTCTGCAACCACACAAAAAGAATTAGGAAAAGCCCTATGTACTGATGAAGAGTGGTTTAGAGTGTAGAATGGTTTCCAAGATGTATTAAGTTACAAATACAGAACAGTATCTAGAGTATGCAGCATTTTGTGTAAGAAAAAAACAGGAAATAAGAATACACACACACTCACACTATTTCATGCACACACACACACACGATCATTTTTGCCAAAAGGAATACTGGAAAGATAAGCCACAAACTAGTAAAAATTATTACCTATAAAGTAGGGAGGTAGAAGAGTAATGGAAGAAAGAGAGAGGATGAAAGTGAGGATTTTCTGAGTATTCACTCATATGTTTCAGACTCTTGAACCATGAAATTTATTTACACATTCAAAAAGTAGAGTTAAATGCAAAAGGGAAAGAGGCACACTCTAAAATTAAACATTGAGGAAATAAATATTTTAACTGGCATTTGAAAACAGAATTCCAACTATACATCTTTTAGAAGAATATAACAACAAAATGCAGCGTGTGGTCCTATTTTAAGATCCTGATTCAGGCAACCCAACTGCAAAATAAATTTCTGAGATAGATAAATCTAAATAATGGAAATGAGTTAATATATTTTTGTTAAATGTGATAATGATGTGGCAGTTACCATGAAAAAATCCCTGTAAGTTAGAGATGGATAATAAATTATTTGATAAATTGATACGGTATGAGGGAATTGCTTTGAAAGCTGCCAGCAAAGGAAAAATAGTAGTTGGAGGAGAAGAGGGATGAATAGACTAAGATTGCAAAATACTGATATTAAAACTGGGTGGTAGGTACATGCAGGTTCACATAGTACTCTTTATACTTGTATGTATATATAAAAATGTCCATAATAAACAGTTTTATATAAAAATGTCCTTAAATATGAAAGAGCTCCATTCTTGAAAGAAGAAATTAAAAAGACATAATAATATGTAATATGTGATCGGGATTTGATTGTGTTTGAAAAATATCAGGTATAAAGGATATTTTGGAGAAAAGTGGGAAACCATGAGTATGGACTAGATATTATAGTATTATATTAATATATAGTATTACTAGATATTATATCATAGTAAGGAATTATTTTTAATTGTCTTAATTACAATAATGATATTGAGGTTATTTAGGAGAATGTCCTTACTGGAAATTCAGACCAAAGTATTTGGGGTTGAAGTGTCATGATCTATGCAATTTAATTTCAAATGGTTCCATAAAGATATATTGAAACATGTATCACATTTTTCTATATGTCTAAAATTGTTCATAATAAAAACTTGGAGAAAATATTAACAAGTTTAACAAGAAATTAAAGACAATTTATAAACTCTGAGGGACATAAAAGAAGTCTTGAAAAATAGATACTCATTATCAATTGTAAAAGATGCCAATTTTCTCTAAATTAAATTTTAAATACAAATGTAATTCTAAACAACATTCCAATAGAGGTCATTGTTGCTTTTGTTGCTATGGAGCTGGGTGGGTCTTGGGGTTTTTTTTGTTTTTTTGTTTGTTTGTTTTTGGTGTTTTTGCAGAGGTTGTGGGGGGTTGCAGGAGAAAAAAAAACCTGAAAAAAAAAGGATGCTCTCTTGTAACTTGCTGGTGAGAGAATAAATTAGTTCAAATATTTGAGAAATCTATTTGGCAACAGCTAGGAAGACTGAATATGTGAGTGCCCCGTGACCCAGCAATTCTGCTCCTTGAGAAACCTTTACATATACGTACCAGGAAAAACGTTCAAGAGTGTTCATATTAGTGTGGATAGTAAAACATTAAAAAAAGACCTGGAAACAACCCAAATGCCCATCAACAGAGAGGATTAATGAATTGGGATATATCTATCTAATGAAATACAAACAGCAGGAAAATAATATTGACCAAAAACAAAACATTAAGTCACAGAAGAGGTAATTCCATATAATTTAAGTTTTACACAGGTCAAAAACAGGTCATGCTAAACAATTCATTGTAATATATGTAAATATGTAAGCGTGTACTCAAATAGAAGGGCCATGACAGAAGGCTTCAAAGTGCCAGTAATATTCTATCTCTCAGGCTAGTGGGACACAGGTATTCATTTTAGCATTATTATTTATGACTTACACATGACAAAATATTATTTTATATTATTCAATATTAAATCAAAAACATTTAAATTATATTGGAATTCACTAGTGAATGAATGAAAAAATATTTAACCTGAAAAATAATGAAAAGTATGACTAATGAAAGGAGAGAGACCTACCACAGTAGTGAAAAGAATTCTACGCTACAATAATTGAAATTAATTTGGGGCAGGAGAAGGGATTGACAGGCAAATCAATGGAAGAAACTAGAGAGTCTATAAATAACCTTAAAATTATGTGGGAATTCAGAATATAATAAAATTGGCATATTTTATCAGAGATGAAAAATTGGCTTACCATTTAGAAATAAAATGAAAGTGCATCACTATTTCAAACTTTATACAAATATAAATTTCAGATAAATTTGGTGACTTAAAGGTAAAAAATAAAAACATAAAAGTTTTAGAAAAAAATCATCCTTGATTTTAAAAATAATCTTGGAGCAGAATTGCCATTGAGAATGAAGAAAAATTTAAAACATGTAAAAATACTTTGTAACACATATGATAGACAATGGGCTGACATTCTAAATAATCACTTTATTATTATTATCACTTATTTGAAGCCATAAACCAGGTACTACGGTATGTGCTTTATATGAATTATTTATCTTAACTCTTACAACCCAGTAAGACCAATATTCTTATTATCTACATTTTTCTTAAGATGGAACTGAGACACAGGGAGATTACATAACTTTTATAAGGTCAAACTAATAAGTAATGAAGCCAAGATATGAATCCAAGCAGACTCACACAAAATTTAGGCCCTGTCCCAAACCACCATTTTATACTGCTTATGAACAAGTTCTTAAAAATCAATAAGAAAAAGAGAGAGTTCAGTTTAAATAAAAGGAGGGAATAAAAGACATAAAGAAGCAATTAAAAAAATAAATATATATGACAAATAATCCTATAAAAATGCCAAGAAAACAACACTGAGATACCAATACCTATTAGATTGGAAATTTTAAACAAATGATAAAACCAAGTATTAAAAAAAAAAAATGAGTGGGGAAAGCGGCATAGCCATTGATTTTGGCTGGATTATGAATTGGTATAACCTTTTAAAAGGCAATTTGCCAATAACTATATAGAAATTTATCTAGAAAATGCATACATATATACAGAAAAACATGAGGATTTTCACTGAAAGATTTACATAATAGTCAAAACAATCACACAAACAACTTAAAAAGACAATCATTTAACTGTGGGGCAAAGATTAAATCAATTTTGATTTATTTATTTAAAAGAACAATGATTGAATCAATTTTGATTGATTTATTTAAAAGAAATCAAGGAATCTGTTAAACACAAATGTGGTAATTCTACATGTACTAACACAGGAACATCATCAAGGTATTAAGTGAAATTAAGTAAAAAACAAAAAGATGCTGAAAAATGTGAAGAGCATAATTCCATTTAAGTCAAATATGTGTGCTTACCCTTATTTATGCATAAAAAATTTTTGATGGATAGCCATGAAATTTGTGGTAACCACTTGGGAGGCACTGGGTTGTGGGGGGAAAGATTTACTTTTTATTTTGTACTGCTCTCTGGTGCTTGATGTTTTAGCATATGAATATATCACTTTAATAATATAATTTTAACATTCAAGGAACCAAAAAAAGAAAAGAGGGGAAAAACTGATTCTGTATAAATCTTGATTTTATTATTATGAGTAAAGAGGAAAATAAATATGGCTTTATTATTTTTAAAGTCTACAGAACAAAGAAAAGAAAATATGAGAGGAAGCACAATGTCCCTGGAAATAATCAGGCAGTCCAGAATAAAATTTCCTGAAAGTATTAGGTGAACTTAAAAAGAGGCAAAAACATGACCTCATCATGAGGTGAGAAAAAATTAAATCAATGTTAACAACAGAATGAAGTGAAGGGAGGGATGATTAAAAAAAGGGCTTACTGCAAAATAACTCAATTAAAACTTAACATTGCAATCAGCAAGAAACAAAACCAATGCTACAGAAATGGAATCTGTGATATAAAGGCAAAACCTGAAAAGGTGAGAAGCACTTCTGGAATATGGAGGAAAAAGAACAAAAAAGGTAAATAAATACCAATATATATAAATATATATGTTTAAGTAATATATAATAAGTGAAATAGGCTAACTCACTAGATACACAGAGAATATCTACAAGTTTTTAAGGGATTGCATCAGAAATTTTATTCACTATGGTAGACTGATTTTCTAAAATAGTGACAATTATTCATTTATGAATTTCCCTTTGCAGCATCTCCCAACAAGTGGCAGGGTCTATTTCCCCACCCCTCGTCACTTGCTCTGGAAAACAGAATACGTTAGCCCAGGCCTCAAGAAGGCTTCCATGCTTCTGCATTCTCTCTTGGAACCATGCCCTGCTGCCAAATGAATAAGCCCGGACTATCCTGCTGGAAGATGAGTCTAAAAAAGGCAGAGCCATCCCAGATGAGGCCAGCTCCTCTCCGGCCTAGGAATTGACTGCAAATGCACGGGTGAGACCATCCTGGACCAAAGGAACAGCCCAGCTGCACTCAGCCCAAATTGCCAACCTGCAGATTTGCGAGATAGGATCAGTAAACAATTGTTACTTTAAGCCACTAACTTTTGGGGGCGCTTATCACCCCCAAGTGAGATGAAAAAGAAAGATATTCTCAGAGATAAGAGGGGACTGAAAATATGCCCTCTTTAAAAAAATTATTTGAAGAAGGACATGAAACAATTGAAAAGATAAAGTTAAGAGGCCAAGAAAGGAGAAGTCATGGTATAAAACTGTTAGCAGAGCATAATGATGGACATTAATGTGGTTTAGCTAAAATCTTATAAATATGATGAAAACATGCAGATATTAACAGTGTTCCCCAAAAGCATGTAATATAAAAATAATTACAAAATTGCAAAAGTTGAATTATAAATGTAAGATTGTATAAACAAAGTTTGAGAAATGGAAGGGGAAAGAGTGAGTAAAAGTCTGTTCAAATTGTTTTAAAATATAAAAGAGATTTAAAAGACACCAATTTGTTTCAGCAAACAGAAAAATATGTGTTAGAGCATGTTTGGAAAACATCCAAACACTTTTTTGTTCATTTGTTGCAAAGACCTGTGTAGGGATTAAATAAGATGACATCCGTGAAATATTTGACAGAGTATCTTGCTCATACTATATTTTCAGCATGTAGTCTATAAAAAGTAAAGAAATATATTTATTTTTAAGTATTTGGAAATGATCAAAAGTCCTTTGATCCAGAGATTGATGCCTTATTAGTGGGCTCCTCTTTGAAATCTGTGCTCCTGAGAGTGACAGAGTCAGACTCAAATAAGTCCTCCCTGCACATGGTCCCTTAGTCCCTTCTATTCAAACCTATATGTGATGCTGGAGTTGTTAGGTGTACCTCCAGAGACTGGAGCCTCTGGCCTACCTATGTGCCAGCTGTGCCTGCAATCTCGGTGCAGCTGCAACCCCTACCCTATAGCTCAAAGGACTCATCCAAGTCACCTGGCGAGGAGACGACGATGGGCAACGGCCATCCCAGGGAACGGAGGGGGCCTGCAGTTGCAGGCAGGATAATCCCATCCACCGTATCCATGGAATATAAACCTTCTCTCACTTGGAGGTGGAGTGGACATCACCAT
This sequence comes from Cabassous unicinctus, assembly GCA_029593785.1. Classification (NCBI taxonomy): domain Eukaryota; kingdom Metazoa; phylum Chordata; class Mammalia; order Cingulata; family Chlamyphoridae; genus Cabassous; species Cabassous unicinctus. The sequence continues at coordinate 15,868 of JAQZBX010067311.1, forward strand.
CCCAAAACCCCCAGGATTGGGGGAAGAGCTATGGACTAGAATGGACTTGGTGGTGTTCTGTCGTATATTGTGATTCAAGCAATGGAAGA
>JAQZBX010067312.1:0-15954 GCA_029593785.1 Cabassous unicinctus
AGCCTCTTGACACTTGTACAAGCCAGGAATGCTTTTCTTAAGGACATGGGAGCCATCCATTTAGAATGCAGTCATCAAAGAAGATAATGCCCCAGTTTCTGTGGGAGAGTTGAGGACTAATAGCTGCAGGCACCTGGCTCCAAGTCCCATTTACTTGCCATTAAGATATGAAGAGTTTATTTTCCTTTGGATAAAGGCAATTGACAAACACAAATGGCCACCCTAAGTATCAGCTGAATTTAGGATGATCTATGTTTGACGCATGGTACTGGTAAGAACTCTGGTTAGCGTTTATGTATAAATACACATATGCAATAAGTTGTACCTCCTTGACTGTATAAAAGGGTAAAATTTCATTTTCTCTGCTATCTCTTTAGCAAATTGCCTGTGATGTGTGTCACATTATGGTTTCAATATTTATTCAATAATTAAACTCTTTTCTGTCTCTGCTTCTTTTGTGGGGAGTTTCTCTGAGTTGAGACATTTTCTTTTTAATTCTATTTCTCCCAGCAGTTTCTCTCAGCTCCTTGAGTCTGTGGGTTGATATCTTTTACACTTTGGAAAACTTGGTAGTCATCGATTTGGTAGTCATCGATTTGACTAATACTTCAACCCTGTTGAAAGAGGAGAGAAACCCTGTTGAAAGAGGAGAGAAAGAGGAGAGAAAGAGGAGAGAGAGGAGTCTCTCTCTTCTCTTTCAATGATATCAATATACTAGATTATTAGAATTTTTCACTGTGCCACCAAACTATTACACTATCTTATTTTCCCCCAGTTTTCCCAATTTCCCTTTTTTCTCCCTGTGCCCCATATTGGGTGTGTATTATTTGCCTTTATTTTGCTTTACAAGTCCAGTTTTTTATTGCTAATAAAATAATTGATCGTGTTCTTAAATTTGGATATTACATTTTTTTAAATTTTCTTATGTGCATTTGGTATCTTTATATAGATTCCAAATATTTACTGCAACCTCCATATTTTAATTTATTTCCCATTTCTTCTATCTTCCTTAATGTATCAGTAAAATGAGTTTATGATCATTAACTGTTAACTCCAATGTTTGAATCATCTGTGGTTTTACTTCCATTGACTTTTATTGGTCTTGCACTCCTATATCTTTGCATGCCTATTTTTTTTGTTTGCTTTGAAAGCTAGTATATTACAAAAATTGTAGGTTTACAGAAAAATCATGCAAAAAATAAAGATTTCCATTCTACCTATCCCTATTATTAACATTTTACATTAGCATGATAGCTTTGTAACAATTGTTAAGAGAATATTATTTTAATTATATTATTAACTATGGCCCATAGTTTACATTAGGTTGACTGTTTTCATTCTATAGTCTTATGGTTGTTTTTCCAAAAGTTTTATATATACCATCTAAAATTTCTTTTAACCACAATCAGATATATGATTCAGAGGTGTTAACTACATTCACAATGTTGTGCTATCATTACCACTTTCAATCACCAAAGCTTCTCCATCACCCCAAACAGAAATTCTGTAAAAATTAAGCATTAACTCCCCATTGCCTACCACCATCCTGGCCCTTGGTAACTGCTAATCTAGTTACTGACTCTATGAAATTGCTTGTTCTAATAATTTTATATCAGTGATATCATACAATATCTGTTCTTTTCTGTCTGGTTTATTTCACTCAACATGATATCTTCAAGCTTCATCCATTTGTAGCATATATCAGAACTTTCAACTTTTACGCCTGAATAATATTCCATTATAGATCTATACTGCTATTTTGTTTATCTATTCCAGCATTTGGTTTGCTTCCAACTTTTGACAATTTTGAATAATGTCTCTATGAACATTGGTGTGAGACATATCAGTCTGAGTCCGTTCTGTTTGCAATTTTTTTGACTGTATACCTAAAAATGGTTTCTGAGGAACTGTCAAATATTTTCCAAAGTGGCTGCAATATTTTACATTCCTCCCAACAATGAACAAGTGTTCCTAATTCTCCACATCCTCTATGGGCTTTGTTATTTTTCATTTTGTTAATAGTAGCCATTCTAGTGGGTATGAAATACTATGACATTGTGTTTTGATTTTCATTTGTATTTCTTCTTTGGAAAAAAGTCTATTCAATGAGATTTTCCAGTTTTTAATAGTGTTGTATATCTTTTGGTTGTCAATCTGAAGGGTTTCTTTATAAATTCTGAATATTAAACCCTTATAAGATATGTGAATTCCAAATATTTTTTCCATTCATTAGGTTGTCAGTTTACTTTCAAGATGAAGTGCGGTGATGTGAAAAAATTTTCAATTTTGAGGAATTCCCATTTACAGGAAGACCTTGGAAATATTGTGGGTTCAGTTCCAGACTATCACCATAAGGCAAATATCACCCTAAAGCAAGTCACAGGATTTTTTGGTTTCCATGTGCATATAAAATTTGTGTTTACACTATTCTGTAGTTTATTAAGTGTGAAAAAGCATTATGTGTAAAAATAATGTGCAACATTTAATTTAAAAAATACTTTATTGTTAAAAATACTAACCATCATCTGAGCCTTCAGCAAGTCACAATCTTCTTGCTGGTGGAGTGTCTTGCCTGCATGCTGATGGCTGCTGACTGATTAGGGTGGTGGTTGCTGAAGGTTGTGGTGGCTGTGGCAATTTCTTAAAATAAAACAACAGTGAAGTTTTCACATCTATTGACTCTTCCTTTCACAAAAGATTTCTTTGTAGCATGAGATGGTGTTTGATAGTGTTTTACCCACAGTATAATTTCTTTCAAATTTGGAGTAAATCCTCTCAAACACTGCCACTGCTTTATCAACTAAGTTGATAAATGTTCTAATTCAGTAGCTGTTAATCTTTTTTGTTTCACGGACCCCTTTGCCAGTCAGGTGAAAACCATGGACCCCTTACTAAGTCCACACTGTACTGTGTATTACTTAAGAAATAGATCACACCTGAACTAACACATCCCCATTAGAAAAATGTTTTTTTGAATTTCAATTCAAGCTCATGGACCCCTTGTTAAGGAGCCCTGTTCTAAATCCTCTTCTGTCATTCTAACAATATTCACAGTATTTTCCTCAGGAGTAGATTCCATTTCAAGAAACTCTGCTGTTCCATAAGAAGCAACTCCTCAACCATTCACATTTTATCATGAAATGTCAGCAATTCCGTCACATCTTCAGCCTCCACTTCTAATTCTGGTTCCCTTGTTATTTCCACATTTACACTTACTTCCTCCACTGACATTTTGAACCCTTCAAAAGTCATCCATGTCAGTTGAAATTAATTTATTTCAAATTCCTTTTAATGTTGATATTTTGACCTCATTCCATGAATCACAAATGTCCTTAATGGTATCTAGAATGGTAACCATTTCAATTTACTTTGCCCACATTCACCGGGGGAATCACCATTTATGACAGTTATAACCTTACAAAATTTATTTCTTAGATAATGAAACTTGAAATCAAAATTACTCCTGATCCATGGGTTGAAGAGTGGATATTGTGTTCATTGGCATGAAAAATCATTAATTTTGTACATCGCCACCAGAGCTCTTGGGTGACCATGTGTTGCTGAATTTTGTCTAGGTTCTTGACTAAGCTACAGGAAATGAATTTCAAGAGCACATCACATTGATTAGGCCAGTAATTTATTAAAGTAGCGAGGGAAGAGAAATGGGAGAAAATAACAGTTCATGGGTCCCAGGTAGAGAGGAAGAGGCTGAAGAGTGATAAAGAGGGCTGATTTACATACTACAATTTCCCATTATAGATTATAAATGCCCAGGTTTTACTTGGGTGTTGATCCATGCGGGGACGAAGAAGGCCAGAACAGGGTTCCAAAGGCAAGAGAGAGAGATTCAGCCCCTGTGCCTGCTTTTTGAACCATTAATTATTCCGCCCCTTTGCTAATGTCATGGGAGGTGTCTCAGCTGTTTACTGTTTTGATTGATTACCCCACCCATCAATCCCCCGAGCCCAATGATACTGTCCCTGAAGAATATCTGGGGCTTCTCCTGGCTTCAGGAAGAAATCTCATTTGTGAGGGTCTTCCAGCAGCCATCTTGTATGTATCATTGTCCATGTGGGCTTCTTGCCAGGTTCCAGATCCATCTACTATTTTCTGTCTAGCCTGCTTCACAGGTACCTTGCCAATGGGCAGGAAATTTATTTTAATTTTCACTTATTACATTTATTCTGTGGTACTCTATTATTCATTTTATTTATCCATTTCCCCCTTTTTTTGTAGAGATCTAGGTTATCTTTAAATCATTGTTTTCACACACCAAAATGCTACTGATGGGTTTCATTATGGCATATGAAAGATTTTACTAAGATATCCCTAGAAGGGATTTTTGGGTCAGGGAATCCAAATACTTAATACCTCTAATTAGATTGGTATCCAGAGGAGCTGTGTCAATTTACTTCATAGTTATTCACATCCTCTGTAGCATTTGATTTTTTAAACTTTCTATTTTTTGCCAATCTGATCAGTATCAAATGCTATTCCACTGTTTCGATTTTTCTGATTATTAGAGAGTTTGAACATCTTAGTATATTTTTTAGCCTGTTTTGTTTTCGCATGGGTAAAAAGTCTCTTCATATACTTCACTCATTTATTTTCTATTGGGTTATTGTATTTTCCTTAAAGACTCACACAAGAAGGTTTTTATATTCATCACAAATGAGATTTCCTCCTGAAGCCAGGAGAAGCCCCAGATATTCTTCAGGGACATTATCATTGGGCCCGGGGGATTGATGGGTGGGGTAATCAATCAAAACAGTAAACAGCTGAGACACCTCCCATGACATTAGCAAAGGGGTGGAATAATTAATGGTTTTGGACTTTGCAAAAATCTTCCTCCAGTAGGTTATCAATCAGCGTTGTGTAGAGTGTTTTTCACTGATCAGTAATACTAGTTAGATATAGATTTCTCAGTTAACATTATTTACCATTGTATTCTAGTTTCTTGTCACCATTAAGAAGAATTTTGTCAGACTAATTGTTCATTTGCGTATGACCTATTTTTTCCTCTCTAGTTGCTTTTAAAATGTCTTTTGCCTTTGTTAATTTGTAAACTCACTACATTGCTTTGGGGTATGTATTTCTTCTGCTTTATCCTGCTCAGATTATTTGGTGCTTCTTTTCTAGAAATTCATGCCTTCATCAATTCTAGAAAAATGCACCTATTAACTCTACATAGTGCTTCACCAATTTTTTTCCATACTCCCTTTTACAAACTCATTTTAGATATATAGTGAATCTTATGGTAGATTCCCATTTCCTTAACTTTTATATTTTTCATCCATTTTACCTCTTTATGATGGATTATGGGTGTATTAGTCAGTTAAAGGGGTGCTAATGTGAAATACCAAAAGTGAGTTGGTCTTTACAAAGGGTATTTATTTGGGGTAGAAGTCCACAGATACCAGGCCATAAAGTGTTATGTTTCTTCTCTCACCACAGTCCATTGCCACGTGTTAGAGCAAGACAGCTGCCCGCGTTTGCCAGGGCTCAGGCTTCTGGGGTTCCTCTCTCCCCGGGGCTGCATTTCTCTCTGGGCTTAGCTCCTGTTTCCTCCACAAGGTCAGCTGTAGACGATCAGGCGAATGGCTTGCTTCTCTTCTCCTGGGGCCTTCTTTCCAACATCAAAACTGCTTCTCAAAAGACTGCTACTTCTGTCCTTTGCCTTGCCTTTTATATTCGATTCCCCACCCACCAAGGGGTGGGGCTCAACACCCTACTGATGTGACCCAGTCAATACCCTAATCATAACTTAATCATGCCCAGATTTACAGATCAAATTACAAGCATGATCCAATTATATTTTTGGAATTCATAATTACATCAAATTCCCCAGTGGTTTCAATGGGTTACTCTTTCATTTCTTTCATTCAGTTCACAAACCTTCAATAGTGTCTAATTTCATATTTAATAAGTTTATTATGCTTTTTAAACCTTTCTGTGGTTATGCTTATTTTATTTCTAGTAAATCTATTCGGGTCTTTTAAAAAGGTTCTGCTCTTTTTCAAAGTATCTGGTCCTTTTCTTCTACTTTTTAAAATTCATTTTATGCTTTTTCTTCTACTTTTTAAAATTCATTTTATGTCTAAAATGTAAATGAACATTTTTATATTCTTTACTCATTTTATTTTATTTGCCCAATTTTTAAATATTTTGGTTTTACTCCATCTATGTGGTATATCAGCTGAAATTTCATTCATGGTAAGAATTTTTTTAAGTGTTTTGTAATATTGTAAAGTGAGCTAACTTTTTCTGAGGTTTTATCTGTGGGGATCCCTCCAGCATTGTTTACCCAGTGCATAGAAAAGTTCCCCCAATGATATCATTGTACTTGTCATAGATTTATGCAAATTTCAGGTTCTAAGGTAACATAGATATGACACCTTTAAATGCAGAATGCACAAGCAACAGGTCTGATATTTCAACAGGGACTATGTTTTCTCCTCCCACATCTTGGGTAGTGACACATTTCCTCACTGGTTCTCTGTACTGATGGATGGGGTTTTCTAATACTAATTACTGAAATTGAAGCCCTTATAAGGTTGTAGCTTTATATAGGTTTCCAATACTGTCTCATGCAGATCTAAGATTTTCTACTCTTTCTTTATAGCCTTTAAAGGATAATGCACACCTAGTCCCTCCCCCATCCTAAGACAACCACACTTAAGTGAATCAACCACAGCATCAGTTCACATAATTACTGCTTTGGGTTTCATCTCCCTCTGACTAATTCTTTTTGTTGATGCCTGGGATGATAAATATAAAAAGAACCATCTCTATAAATATTTGGTATGAACTTTATAGTAATGTAAAATATCTTAGGCAACATTACTTGTTTTCTGTATTTCAAAAACATTTATAGATGTCAGGAATTTTCTGCTCTTTAATTATTTAATGATGGTTTTGTGGGAGGGGAGTAGAATTCTAAGATGATGCTTAGTTTTCCTATACCTATTATTGGTCAGTGCTCCAGCAAAAGGGGAACATTGCCCTAATTTTACCTTACAGCATCAATGCTTTGCTACTTTCTTTCCTTGCAGACAATGTGGAAAAGAGGAAGAGCATTTCTAGAAATTTCTTTCTTGATTATATTCTATTCTTGTCCACTGTTTCTTTCTTACACTTGGCTCCAGTCATTGTCTATCATGCAAGAATTTCTCAAAATTCCATCAGTTGTTCTCTCTCCTTTATAGTATCTTCTACTATGTGTCAGATGCTGAACTTGGGATTGAAGATAAAATGATGAATGAGTCAGTCACAGCCTCTGTCTTTGAGGTGCTTGTACTCCTCATCTGTTTTAGTTTGCCAAAAATCTGCTAATGCAAAGTACCAGAAAGGGGTTGACTTTTATAAAGAGTATTTATTTGGGGTAAAGCTAATAGTTCTGAGGCTGTGAATTGTCCAAATCAAGCAATATCAGAGGTGTTTCTCACCAAAGTCAGCTCCTGTTGAGCCTGTTGTCTGGCCATGTGGAAAATCAAAATGGTTGCTGATCTCTGCCAAGGTACCTGCCTTCCCCTCCAGAACCTACCTTCTCCTGGAGCTCAGCTTTGGGCAACCAGGCATAGGGCTTGTCTCCTTCCTGGCCTCCTCTATCAGTCTAGGCTGCTCCACTTTCTTCCTGAGTTCAGCTGCAATCTCTCAGGCATATGGCTCATCTCTCCTTGGTCTCAGCTTTTTGAGTTCTCAGGGCCTTCTCTCCTTGCAGATCAGCTGTGGGCAAAACTGGAACCGTTTCTCTCACATTGCAGGATGAAATATGAGCAGTAATATTTTGAAAGGTGTCTTTTTTTCCTGAGCAGTAGTCTCAACAGTGGGCTTAAAATTTTCAGTAAACTGTGTTGTAAATAGATGTGATGTCACCTAGGCTTTGTTATTCCAGTTACAGCACACAGACTGAGTAAACTTAGCATAATTATTAAAGACCTGTGATGGTTAGGCTAATGTGTCAACTCGGCCAGGTAATTGTGTCCAGGTGTTCGGTCCAGCGAGCACTGAGGTAATTGTAATAAAAGAGCATTTATGGACTTCGATCACCAGTGAGTTTACTGTGTGGATGGCTGATTACATCTGCATTAATCAGGGAGATTGCATCATCAATAGGTGACGCTTTTATCCAATCAGTTGTATGCCTTAAAATTGGAAGTGACTTTAACATTCAGAGAGAAATTCTGAGTTATTCGTTGGACAGCCAACTTCTCCCAGAAACTTATCAAGGACCTTTCATCGGACTTTCATTGGAGCCCTGGTTTGCACCTGCCTGCGGAACCTGGACTTGTGCATCCCCATGGTTGCGTGAGAGTCTCTTATAAAATCTCATATTGTTGACAGATATCTCCTGTTGATTCTGTTTCCCGAGAGAACCCTGACTAATACAGCTTGGTACCAATTCTGTATTAGTCAGCCAAAGGGGTGCTAATGCAAAATACAAGAGATTGGCTGGTCTTTATAAAAGGTATTTATTTGGGGTAGAAGTCCACAGTTACCAGACCATAAAGAATAAGTTTCTTCCCTCACCAAAGTCCATTGCCATGTTTTGGAGCAAGACAGCTGCCGACGTTTGACACGGTTCAGGTTTTTTGGGTTCCTCTCCTTCTGGGGCTGTATTTCTCTCTGGGCTTAGCTCCTCTGGTTCCTCCACAATGTCAGCTGTAGACTGTGAGGCTCTCTAGGCTTTGCTTCTCTCCACAAGGCCAGCTGTGAACTCTCAGGTGAATGGCTTGTCTCTATCCCAGTGCCTTCTCTCCAACATCAAAATTCCAACATCAAAAACTGCTTCAACTCTGTTCTTGCCATGCCTTTTATATTTGATTCCCCCACCCACCAAAGGGTGGGGCTCAACACCCTACTGAAATGGCCCAGTTAATGCCCTAATCATAACTTAATTATGCCCAGATTAACAGAGCAGTTTAAAAGCATAATCCAATATATATTTTTGGAATTCATAATTATATCAAACTGCCAAATGGCTACAGGGCCCTAGGATTTTCAGAATGACAAATGAACATGGAGTTCAACTTAAAGTCACCAGTTGCATTAGCCCTTAACAAGAGTGTCAGCCTGTCTTTTGAAGCTTTAAGCCAGGTATTGACTTCTCTCTAGCTATGAAAAGGGTAGATGGCATCTTCCTCCAGTATAAGGCTGTTTCTTCTGCATTGAAATTCTGTTTTTAGTGTTGCCTGTTCATCAATTATCTCAGCTTGATCTTCTGGGTAGCTCTGCAGCTTCTACATCAGCACTAACTGCTGCTCCTTGCACTTTTATGTTATGATGATGCCTACTTTCCATAAACGTCATGAACCAACCTCTGCTAACTTCAAACTTTTCTTTTGCTGCTTCCTCACCTCTCTCAGCCTTCATAGAATTGGACAAATTTAGGACCTTCCTCTGGATTAGGCTGTGGATTAAGGGAATATTGTGGCTGCTTTGATCTTCTATCCAGATCACTAAAACTTTCTCCATATCAACAATAAAGCTGTTACACTTTCTTATTTTATTTTTTATTCTTTTCTTTTTTTCTTTTTTGCTTTATTGTTCTTTTTTGCTTTATTGTTATTTAACAGTCACTCGTGTTCACTGAAATAGCACTTTTAATTTCCTTCAAAAACCTTTCCTTTGAATTCACAACTTGGCTGTTTGCCACAAGAGGCCTAGCTTTCAACTTATCTCTCCTTTCAGTATGCCTTCTTCACTAAGCTTAATCATTTCCAGCTTTTGATTTAAAATGAGATATGTGCCACCCCTTCCTTCCACTGAAGCACTTAGAGGCCATTGTAGGGTAAATATTTGGCCTAATTTCACTATTGTTTTGTCTCAGGAAATAGGGATTCCCAAGGAGAGAGAGAGAGGCAGAGAACAGCCAGTCAGCGGAAAAGCCAGAACACACACACAATATTTATAGATTAAGTTTCTCTTTGGTATGGGCAGTTTTTTGCTTCCCTAAAAAAATATAATACTAACATCAAATATCACTGTTTACAGGTGCCATAACACATGAAATAATAGTGAAAATATTTGAAATATTGTGAGAATTACCAAAATATGATGCAAAGGCATGAAGGGAGCACATGCTGTTGGAAAACAACACTGATAGAATTGGCCAACACAGGTTTGCCACAAATCTTCCATTTGTAAAAATGCAATATCTGCCAAGCACAATAAAACAAATGCACAAAAGCAAGGTATGCCTATACCTATTTTTTTCTTTCATTGCTCATGCTTTCGGTGTAAAGTGTAAGAAACTGTTGCTTAACACAAATTCTGAAGATGTTTTTCTACTTTTCTTCTAGGAGTTTTATTGTCTTGGTTCTTATAGTTAGTGTTTGATCTATTTTGAGATGCTTTTTGTATGGCATGAGATAAGGGTTCTCCTTCATTCTTTCAATATGGATATCCAGTTTTCTCAGAACCATTTGTTAAAGAGACTATTCTTTCCCAGTTTAGTGGACTCAGTCCCTCTGTCAAGTTTTATTGTTTTTAGATATGAGGATCTATTTTTGAACCCTCAGTTTGATTCCATTGATCTATACATCTGACTTTGTGCCAGTACTATGCTGTTTTGATCACTGTAGCTTTTAATAAGTTGTTTGTTTTAATGTTGTTTTTTTTAACATTTTGCAAAACCGCCTTAGCTGTATTAATTATTATATAGTTATCAAGGTAAAAAAACCACGTAAGTTTTGAGCATAACTTCTTCTCATTGAGTTACATATTGACAAGTAACAGAAATAAAAACAATTCTTGGTACCTCTGTGACCCTAGACAAGTCACTTAACTTTCTGTGGCTTTGGTGCATTTATTTCAAATGATAAGGAAAAACCAGATAGTCACTAATATTTCATTTAACCATAAGGCCTTGTTTTGTTGTTTTTTTTTTCTTACTGAAAACTTTTACTTTATTTTTAAAGAAGCTTTAGATTACATAAATGTTACCTAGAAAATATAGAGGATTCCCATTTATCCCACCTCCTATGCCTCCCAACATTCCCCCTTTAACAACAATTTTCATTAGTGTGGTACATTTGTTATACTTGATGAACACATATTAAAGCATTGCTACTAAGCCTGGTCTATAGTTTAGATTATGGTTAACATGTTGTACTGCACAATTGTATAAGCTTTGAGAAAATATTATATTTAATGGCTTGTATCCCTCATTGCAAGATGGCTACATCTTTCAGCACCAAATTATAGAGTGCAACTAACCAGGAGGGATGTGATATAGGAGATTTATGAGGTCAGCAATGCCAGTTCTAAGAGAACATTCTCTAAATAAGGTACAGCTCTAAGGAGTGTGTGCAATAAGTTTTAAAATCAGTTAGTGTGAATTCTTAAACTTAATTCATTTTTAATAAAATTTTGACTATTTTGAGTCACCTACAGACCCAAATAAATTTGATCATTGGTTTTTCCATTTTTGTAAAGAAGGCTGTTGGAATTTTTATGGGAATTGCATTGAATCTGAAAGTAGCTTTGGGTAAAATTGACATCTTGACAGTATTTAGTCATCCATCCTTGAGCATGGAATTTCCTTTCATTTACTTAGGCCTTTTTTAAAGAATTTCTTTTACCAATGTTTTGTGTAGTCCATGTCCAATCCTATAAATCCTTGGCTAAATTTATTATTAGTTATGTAATACTTTAGATGGTATTGTAAATGTTATATCTTTCTTTAATTCCTCTTCAAATTGTTCATAAGTAAGTGTGTAGAAACATTAATGATTTTGCATGTTGATCTTGTATCCCTTCACTTTGCTGAATATATTGGTGAACGTTAGTAGATTTGTTGCAGATTTGTCAGAATTTTCTCTAAAGAATATCATTTCTTCTGCAATTAAAAAAAGATTTATTTCTTCCTTTCCAATTTGCATGTCTTTTATGTTTTTTTTCCCATGCCTAATGCTCTGTTTGGAACTTCAAGTACAATGTAATAAAACAGTGGTGACAGTGGATATTCATGTGTTATACCTGATCTTTGAGGAAAAACTTTGTCTTTCACCACTGAGTATAAGGTTTGCAGTGGGCTTTTCATATATGCTCATTTCATAATGTAGAATTATACTTCTATTCCTAGCTTTCATATTTTATCAAGAAAGGGTGCTGGATTTTGTCAAAACCTTTTCTGCATCAATAAAAATGATTTTGTGATTTTGTATTTTTATTATTTGTTTATTTAATGTGTTGTATTAAATTAATTGACTTTTTATGTTAAACTACCCTTGTATAACTGAGATAAATTCCACTTGATCATGATATATAATTGTTTTAATGTGCTGTTGGATTCAGTTTGTTAGTATTTTGTTGACAATGTTTGCATCTATATTCATAAGGTATATTGGTTTGTAAATTTCTTTTCTCATTGTATGTTTATCTGGCTTTGATATGAAGGTGATGTGGGCCTCAAAGAATGAGTTTGGGAATGTTCCCTCATCTTCAATATTTTGAAAGAGTGTGAGCAGTATTGGTGTTAATTCTTCTTGGAATGTTTGGCAAAATTCAGGAGTGAAACCATCTAGTCCTGGGCTTTTCTTTGTTGGGAGGTTTTTCATTTCTGATTTAATCTCTTATTAGTGGTTGGTTGAGAGCTTCTATTTTTTCTAGAGCCAATGTAGATATTTTGTGTGATTCTAGGAATTTATCCATTCATCTAATAATCCCTTTTATTTCTTTCAGTTGGTAGTAATACCCCCCATTTTATTTCTGTCTTTGGATATTTATGTCTTCCCTCTTTTTTTCTTTGTAAGTCTAACTAAGGATTTGCTGATTTTATTTTAACAGAATAAACTTTTGGGTTCCCTGGTTCCCTCTTTTGTTTTCTTTTTTCAATCCTCTTGTTCATTTATTTCCTGTCGAATTTTTGTTATTTCCTCACTTATGCTACATTTGGGTTAAATTCATTTTTCTTTTTCTAGATCCTCCAGGTCTGAGGTTAGTTCTCTGACTTGAAATATTTTTTTTTCTTTTTTAATGTAAGCACTTAGAACTGTAAGTTTCCTTCTCAGTAATACTTTTGCTGTATTCCATAAGTTTTGTTGTGTTTTCATTTTTATTCACCTCAAGCTATATCTTAATTTCACTTTGATTTTTTCTTTGATCATTGTTAAGAGTGCATTTTTCAATTTCCACATAATTGTGAATTTTCCAGTTCTCCCTCTGCTATTGACTTCTAGCTTTATTCCATTGTGGTCCAAGAAAATACATTGTATTGTTTCAATATTTTCAAATGTATTGAAACTAGTTTTCATTTTTTACCTAATAGCATATTCTGGATAGTGATACATGTGCACTATTGAAGAATGGGCATTCTGCTGCTGTTGGGTCAAGAATGAGGTCTAGTATGTTTATAGTTTCAATCAAGTCTTCTATTTCCTTCTGTTTAGATGTTTTATTCAATATTAAAGTGATATATTTATGTCTGGTACTATTAATGAAGAACCATCTGTTTCTTTTTTCAAATATGTCTATAAATTCTTCATATACTTGGAGTTCTACCATTGGAGGTAGTTTGAGTCTTTTGTGGACCCCCAAAAATCCTGTTCATAAAGCTAATGCATTCCTGTGCATGTAAACCTGTATTAAGTGGGAACTTTTGATTAAATTACTTAGTTAAGGGCCTTTAATTACATTGAATGATCCAGGGTGGGTCTTAATCTTCTTACTGGAGTCCTTTATAAATGAGGGAATAAAAACTGCAGATAAGAGAAAAAAGCCACAGAGACATGGAAGAGCTCAGTGAGAAAAACATGAAAGCTGAAAGAGAAATCCCCAGGAGCCAGAAGCTGAAATCAACAGAACACAGAAGCTGAGATGAAGTCACTTTAGCCAGAACCTGAAAACAACAAGCCCTAGAGGAGAGGGGCGAGACCAGTTGAAGATGCCATGTGTGTGAAAGCCCATAGTTGCAGGTCTGGGAGAAAGCATCTTCTGATGATTCTTTTGATTTGGACACTTTCACAGCCTCAGAACTGTAAGGTTATAAGTTAATAAATTCCAAATTCAAAGTCAACCCATTTCTGGTATATTGTTTTGGCAGCCTTTAGCAAACTGACACAGAAATATTTCCATATATTTTCTTTGTGGTTACTGTGAGGCTAAATTTTAACATCCTAAAACACATGCAATTGCCAAAATCTCAGTTGGTTTATCTCTCCTAACAACAAGACCCTCTGCTGTGGACCCAAGATGTTTTGAAGATATGCAAATGTCCCAAGGCTTTGGAAATCATTAATGCCCATTCAATACTACCTAGGGCAATTTCAGGATGCTGCAGGTTGTGTTCTCAGTGGATGGCCCTTCACTGTTAGTTTTTTGTTCCATAAATACTGGCAGACTGATGGATCTGCTTAACCCTTTAGCCTCAGATTTCACCCCACATTAGAATTTGGCAATGTTTTTTTTTGAATCAAATTGGCCATTTGTTTGGAGTCCATAACTTTTCCATTTTGCATTCCTACTTTGCTGTTTTTTTTTTATTTCTCTGACCCACTGAAGGAACCATTTACTTGGGCCAAGCCCAAATTCTCATCTCTGACCAAAAGTCAGATATAGAAAATGACCACAATGCAAACACTGTGGTAAATTTGTAAAGTTGTCATCTCTGAAAAGGTTCTCTACTTTCTTTAATTTTAATCTCGCTAATCTTCATTGCTTCTGCAGTAATCTGTTATCTTTACATCTAGCATTTTCCTTTGATTCACACTGACTTTCTTCCAAACTGCCTGGACTGCTTCCTACAGCAACTTCAGATCACCAACAGAAATAGAGGCTGCACTCCTGCATATATGTCTTCATCAGTTCCACAGTTGTGTATGGCTTAATAGATACATTTTTTTTCTAAAAATTCTCTTAATCCATATCCTTAGAAGTAATTTTGCTTCTCTTAGCAAATTTTTAAAACACTTACCATTCTTCCTTGATGTTTTCAACTTCCATGTGAAGAGGATATATTTATTCATAAAATAAAACGGTTTTTGTTTGTTTAGTATTTAAATTTGCGGTATTTTAAAAATATATTTAAACTTCCCCAATGAGACTCTCTTAACTACAGATATATTTAATCAATTACAAGTGTCCTCTATGGCAGGTATTTTTTATCTTCTTTTGTTACTAATTCAGTTTTTTTCATCATCCTTCACACATTTCAACTACAGTTTCCTTAACAAAGAGTAAACATAAAAGATTTATTTTTCTTACATTTAAGGTAATATTAAATTATATCTAATGCAAGAATAAATCATCTCCATGATTTAGAGGACATGTTGTCAGTACTCTAAATGCCTTGTTTCTTTAAATGGCTTTTAGATAATTGCATTTCTAGAATTAGATACTTTCTAAAAAGCCAGGTATGCCATTATTTTTCTGGCTGCCATTTTAGTGTATAATAAATATTTCCCACTAAGAGGTTATATGAAGAATGTAGGATATAAGTATGTTTGAACCCAAAGTATATATATATTATGAGCCACCTCGTGAATATTCAATAAATCAGAGGAAATAGACAGTGTTGTCATTTGTCAGAGGTGACCATTCTATCTTGGTTCTCTTGAAAGTATGCTTAAGTTAACATACTTTGAAAAACCAAGGCAGTTTATATGAACTTTAAATCTCCAGTCTAGGAATTACACTCAACTTTAACATTTCAGATTTCCCTATAGATGTGATATTTAGACTCTTAACTTTATTTCATGAGTTAATGTTGATGATAGCCAATTAGTATCTCTCCACAAGAATTCCCAGGGCATTATACCAGTTTTCAGTAAATATCAGCTTTGTATTAA
The DNA here is from genome assembly GCA_029593785.1 of Cabassous unicinctus. NCBI lineage: Eukaryota > Metazoa > Chordata > Mammalia > Cingulata > Chlamyphoridae > Cabassous > Cabassous unicinctus. The sequence goes on from JAQZBX010067312.1 coordinate 15,789, forward strand.
AGAGCAAGGATAAATACATGGTGATGTAGGAACAGAAACATTTTGCTTCTTAAAGAAAATTAGAAACTCAACTGAGTGACCAGAATTCTTAAAAGAACAATCTACTTTTTGATTTTAGATAAATAAATAATTTTTTTAAATTTAAGTAGGTGGAGCACAGTCATTA
>JAQZBX010067313.1:0-15964 GCA_029593785.1 Cabassous unicinctus
TGGTAGGTTTACAGAAAAATCATGGATAAAATACAGAGGTTCCATATACCACCCTATTATTAACACCTTGCATTAAGGTGATACATTTGTTACAATGCATGAATGAACATTTTTATAATGGTGCTATTAACAATAGACCATTGGGTTCACTGTTGAACAGTGTTATGGGGTTTTTTGTTTTGTTTTAAATTTATTTTTTTATTTTTTTAAAGATAGAGTACACAAATGTTACACAAAAAATATAGGGATTCCTACATGCCCTGCTCCCCACACCTCCCACACCCTCCCACACAACAACATCCTTCATTAGTTTGGCACATTCGTTGCAATTGATAAACGCATCCTGGGGCATTACCATTGAGAATGGACTGTAGTTCACACTGTAGTCCACACTCTCCCACACAATTCTGCAGGCCATGGGAAGATATATAATGGCATATATCTGTCATTGCAATGCCATTCAGGATGATTCTCAAGTCCTGAAAAAGCCCCAAAGTTATACCTGTCTTTCCCTCCCCCTGCCCCCAGAGCCTCCAGTGGCCTCTGCCTCCACATCAATGCTGTAATTTCTTCCATTGCTAGAATCAAAACAAGTTATTGTAGAATACCAATAAGTCCACTCTAGTCCATAGTTCATTCCCCAATCCTGAGGATTCTGGGATGGTGATGTCCACTCCACCTCTTCAATCCCATACAGCCAATGGATGGGATTCTCTTGCTTGCAGATGTAGGCTCTCTCGTTTCTTTGGTATGATGGTTGTCCATCCTTATCTCCTTGTTAGTTGTCCTGGGTGAGTCCAATGAACTGGAGAGTAAGTGTTTCAACTCCACTGAGGCTCAGGGCCCAGCTGGCACATGGACAGCCCAAAGATTCAAGTCTCTTGAACGTACACCCATCAACTCCAGCACCAAGTATAGGTTCAAATAGAAGGGACAGATGAGCTATGTGTAGGGAAGCCATAACTGAGTCTAACGCTGTCACTCTCAGGAGCACAAACTCCAAAGTAGGGCCCACTAGCAAGGCACCAAACTCCAGAGCTGTCTGCCCTGACCATAGGACCTGGATGCCTCCAGAGCTCTCAGGAGCCCCACTATTTGGGGTAGTATCCACTTTGGCAGTCTATGAGGTCCTGCTGATATGTGTAATAAGCGTTACTTCTGGGATGACCTCCCAATTCACTTTGAAGTCTCTCAGCCATATAAACTCATTTGCCTTTACCTTTTCCCCCTTTTATTTGAGGTCTTTTTCCAGTTGCATTGCTAGTTGGTGCTTAGTAGTAATCCCACGGTGCCAGGGAGGCTCATCCCAGGAGTCATGTCCCACACTGGGAGGAAGGTAATGCATTTATATGCTTAGTTTTGCTTAGAGAGAGGCCACATTTGAGCAACAAGGAGGCTCTCAGGAGGCAACTCTTAGGCATACCACAACACCAGGCTAAGTTTCACTTTCAAGAGCACAAGCATAGTTGTCAATATCAAGGGCCTATCAATGGACCATCCTCCTTCGCCAGTCATTGCCCCTGCACTTGGGGGACAGATGCTACTCCATTAGAGAACGTGGCAGAGCTCTCCAGGATGGGAATTCAATATTCTCTCGGTTATTGTGTGAATCTCCACCCACTGTGACAATGCCCTGTGAACACTTGAACACATTTACATATCTTATATGCATGTCCAGGTGACCTTCCTCCTATGAATCCCTCATCACTGACACCACATACCAGTGATCCTCCCCTGCCCCAGTTGTAACCCTTCTGTGATCTAAAGCTTCTTCAAAAATGAAGCCAATGAAATAGCCAAATACAATTAATAGGAAAATGAAACAACAATGTAGGTTTAAATATAAGAAATAAAATACACAAAAATTCAAAGAAAACTAAAAGTATAAAAATTGGGATATTAAAAAATAATGAAAAATATTTTTAAAAATTTTTTTTTGACATTTTGTCTTTCATCACTGTAATATCTGTTGTCCTATATGTACAGTGACACCCTCTTCCATTTATTCCCCAGTGTCTTACTTTTTCTCATTTTGTTTTCAAAGAAGTCTTAGGACACAGTAAAGTCACATACAGAGTGCACGGGACTCTCATATACCAAACATCCTCCCCCTTTTCCCCCTTCCTGTATTAATACCTTTTTGTATGTGGATGGTACATTTGTTACAACTGATATGCAAATAGTGAAACACAGCTACCAACCATGGTCAATGGTTTACACCAGGATTTACACTTCAGACTGTACATTTTATAAAATTTTGATGACATTTAACATGGCCTGTGTCCATCATTGCAAGATCATATAGAACATTTCCATTGCCCACTAAATATCCCCTGTTCCATCTATTCTATTCCTCCCTTCCCCTCCCCTCGGAGCCCTCAGTGACCACCCAGCTTCACTCCTTGGATGACAAGATTCATAGTTACTTGCAACAACACTGAGGTCTTGACACACTGGTTTGTCCTTCCCTATTAGGAGCCATCCATACTCTCGAGAGACTCCCACCCCTCTATTTGAGAACATATCGGTCCTCCCCAGGATGGTAGTCCAGCTCCTTCCCACTCATTATGTGGGTCTCTACCCACTGATACAACACATTATGACAAAATGATCATTCGCACACTCTCTAGAAGCCTGCCTCAAGTGTGCCCTATCCCGAATGCACCCCCATCCAACACCCTAAACCAGTAACCCTTCCTTGTCCTATTGCCATAAGAGCATTCCCAACTTTGTACTTTCAACCACATACCCACCAATCCCCTGTGTTCACCTGGTTCCTCCCCCAACCCTCCTCTCAGTTCCATGGAACGTCCAACCCACCCTCCCCACTCTACTTACCTGTCAACCCTGCACCACCCAACACAATAGTATCACTGCCCTCCTATCATATCCCTTCAATGCCCAACTACACACTTCAGTCTTACGGTTTTTGTTTTTGTTTTCTATAGTAGTGCATATACAACCCAAAATGTCCCCCTTTTAACCACATTCAAATATATAATTCTGTGCTGGTTAATTACATTCACAATGTTGTGCTTCCATTACCAAAACTTTTTCATCAACCCAAATAGAAACTGTACAATTTTGAAGTATTAACTTCCCCATTCCTTACCACCTCCCTGGCCCCTTGTGACCTATATTGTAATTTCTGACTCATAAGTTTTCTTATTCTAAATATTTCATATAAGTGAGATAATACAATATTTGTCCTTTTGTGTCTGGTTTATTTCACGCAACATGATGTCTTCAACGTTCATTCTTGTTGTCACATGTATCAGAACTTCATTCCTTTTTACAGCAGAATAATATTCCATTGTATGATACCATATTTTGTTTATCCATTCATTTGTTGATGGACATTTGGGTTGCTCCCATCTTTGGCAATTGTGAGTAATGCCACTGTGAATATCAGTGTGCAAGTATCTGTTCAAGTCCCTGCTTAATTCTTTTGGGTGTATATCTAGAAGTGGGATTGCTGGGTCATATTCTACACTTATCTTTCTGAGGAAATGTCAAACTGTCTTCCACAGTGGCTGCACCATTTTACATTCCCACCAACCATGAATGAGTGCACCTGTTTTTCCACATCCTCTCCAACATTTGTAGTTTTCTGGGGGTTTTTTCATGGTTTTTTTGTTAGTGGGTGTGAAATGGTATTTCATTGTGGTTTTAATTTGCATTTCCCTAATGAATAATTATGTTGAGCATCTTCTCATGTGCTCTTTGGCCATTGATATATCTTCTTTAGAGAAATGTCTATTCAAGTCTTTTGCCCGTTTTTTAATTGGGTTGTTTGTCTTTTTGTTGTTGAGTTGAAGGATTCCTTCGTCTATTCTGGATATTTAACCTTTATCAGATATGTGGTTTGCAAATATTTTCTCCCATATTGTGAGAAAGGTTGTCTTTTTATTTTCATGATAAAGTCCTTTGATGCACAAAAGTTTTTAATTTTGATGAGGTCCCATTTATCTATTTTTTTCTTTTGTTGTTTGTGCTTTGGGTATGTCTAAGAAACCATTACATATCACAAGGTCCTGAAGATGCTTCCCTATGTTTTCTTCTAGGAGTTTGATGGTTCTGGCTTTTATATGTAGGTCTTTGATCCATTTTGAGTTGATTTTTGTATATGATGTGAGGTGGGGGTCCACCTTTATTCTTTTGCATATGGACATCCAGTTTTCCCAGCACTATTTGTTTGACGATTCTTTCCCAATTGAGTGGACTTGGCAGCCTTGTCAAAAATCAGTTGGCCATAAACGTGAGGGCTATTTTCTCAATTTGATTCCATTGGTCTATATTCTTGTTCCAGGACCATGTTTTGATTACTGTGGCTTTGTAATAAATTTTAAGGTCAGAAATTGTTTGCCTCCAGCTTCCTTCTTTTTCAAAATGGCTTAGACTATTTGGGGTCCCTTACCTTTCCTTATCAATTTGATGATTGACTTTTCCATTTCTGCAAAGAAGGTTATTGGAATTTTTATTGTGATTGGGTTGACCTATAAATTGCTTTGGGTTGAACTGACATCTTAACAATATTTAGTCTTCCAATTCATGAACAAGGAATGTCCTTCCATTTATTTAGGTCTTCTTTGACTTCTTTTAGCAATGTTTTGTAGTTTTCCAAGTACACGACCTTTACACCCTTAGTTAGATTTATTCTTAGATATTTGATTCTTTTAGTTAATATATTTTTTTCTTGATTTCTTCTTCAGGTTGTTCATTACTAGTGTATAGAAACACTGCTGATATTTGAATATTGATCTTGTGCCCTGCTACTTTGCTGAATTTGTATTATTAGTTCTAGTACCTATATTGTGGATTTTTCAGGATTTTCTAGATATAGGATCATATCATCTGCAAAACTTCTTCCTTTCCAATGTGGATGCCTTTTATTTCTTTCCAATTTGGATGCCTAATTGCTCTGCCTCAAACTTCCAGTACGGTGTTGAATAACAGTGGTGATAGTGGGCATCCTCGTCTTGTTCCTGATTAGAGGGAAAGCTTTCAGTCTTTGACCACTGAGTATGTTAGTGGTGGATTTTTCATATATGCCCTTTATTATGTTAAGGAAGTTTCCTGGTACCCATATTTCCCCTTCATTGTTCTTATCCCTCCATGTTATCATTCATTGTAACTCCAGCACACGGTGAATGATCAAATGTTCATTGACTGTATTGTTAAGAGTGGCCAATAAGGGGACAGTGGGTGTAGCTCAGTGGTTGAGCACCTGCTTCCCACATATTAGGGCTCTGATTCAATCCCCAGTACTGCCTTAAAAAAAAAAGAAAAGAATGGCATAGGAGCCACGACTTAGCAATAAAAGAACAATCCGGGACAGAGTCATTGAATAGATAAGAAGGTGATTAATCCGTCTGTCTTAGAGCTTCCTTCCCCAGGGGCCTAAATATCTCCTCTCACCCCCTTCTTGCAGTGACTAATGCTGCCTTCCCCAGGGGCCTAAATATCTCCTCTCACCCCCTTCTTGCAGTGACTAATGCTCCCGATGAGAACTGTTTCTCAATTGGTTTTATTCTTGCAGAGCCCTGGCTTTTCTTTGTGCATGTGCATGTGGAAAGATGGAATCTAACCAGCGTGAGATGATAAGGAATGAGTTTCGGGAAAGAAGCTTTTGTGGTTTTGTTCCAGTTCCTTCCCCAACCTCTTTATCATCATCATAAATGAGACAACACTTTTGCTTTCCACAGAATATCCCTTAGAAGGTGTTTTTTTGTTCTGTTTTGCTATCTCTAGAGTTTAAGTTCCTTATCTACCCTCTCACTGTTTACAGTCAAAATCTGTAAGGGCCCTTCCAAGCCAGTCCATACAATGGGAAGATCATAGACTTTGGCCTGGACTCAGGTTCAGATCCTGATTCTTTTCCTCACTGATGTTCTCATTTGTGCAGAGAAGATAATATTCACCTCAGGGTTGTTATGAATAGATATTTTTATCTGAGCATCACTTTTGCAGGGATTCTTGGAGGTTAATATGACCTTCTTCCTCACGGCTGCCCTGTGAGCTGGGTGCTGTGGTCCTGAAGCAGTATGTTACAACGTCGGCAGTCACTAAACTTTAGTTGAATCACAATGGTATGGCCTGACCCCTCATTTTACAGATAAAATTTTAGCAGACTCATAAGAAGGAACTGGCTTGTTCACTGCCAAGAGCCATCTTTACAGTTGTGTGTCCAGTTCATTTTTTCATTAAGCTAGCCTCTGGTCTCTTAATTTTCTAGACTTGTTTAATCCAAAGGGTCAGCAGATCCCCAAATAGCCATTTCTCTTCCTATCCTATATCTGTCATCTGCTCCACATTTTATCTTCCTCCATACTCCTGAACCAGTATGCCTTTTCTGAAAGTGATCAACAAAAGCAATAGTTCTGAATACCTATAGCTTCAACAATGTAGAGAATGTAGGCATTTCCTGTATGTTTGCTGGGATTTGGGCAGTTTCTTTGGTGCATGCACTTAATGTTTTCCAAATGAGTAAGCTATTTATTTATAATAAAATTGCATCTGGGAGATAATTACCTTTAAAGATCTCGGACATTACACGGAGCTTGGATGTGGCAAACAGTTGGGCAGAGATAAAGTTCCCATTAAGTGTTATTCCCATCACCTGCTGTAGGCGGCCTCTGACTCTTGTGCCATGATCTCTTAGAAACCCTGATTCATGTTCTCTTCCACACACAGTGCCTGTGAGTGAGTGCCGTCCAGTTAGTCCTAGCCCCTGAATCGCCAAGCCTCAGGCCCAGCCCCATGATGCTGGACGTCAGAGCCTTGGCCTCTCCTCTCTCCGGTGCTTTAAGGAGTAGGGGGAGGTGAGAGAGACACACTCCTGGTTCAAGCGAGGACAGCAGGGTCAGATTCTACATAAGACCCAGCATAAGCTTAGAACCAGAACAGCAGAGGCCCAGGGAAAACTAATTTCTCTTAAAGTAATTCGATAAACATATTTGTAGTTGAAATAGGCATTTTATGGGAAAAAATGAACAAGTTGTTGGACTTACATTTATTTTATAGCTTAAGAATATTTTTATTTTTAATGGATATGAGGAGGCTATGGTTTCAGTATTTAATGTCTTTCAAGGTCTTAATCCAGCCCTGAACAGGGACAAATCATCTGCCCTGAATCCCTCAAAATTCTCAAAGCACTGGTCCAAGACAGTCATGCTCTGGCGGTGGCGTTGATATTATAAGGAAGATGGAAAAGCATCACATCAGAGGGAAAAGCCAGTGTGGTCAAATAAAATTGTGGGAAATTAGAATCCATAGATGACTGGATTTAACTCATACTTCTATACCACAGCAGAGAAGTTCTGAGAGGCTCGTTCATTGATCTATTCATTCATTCTCTGGTATAATTATAGACGTGAACTTCCATAACTTTTTCAGCCCAATCTCCGTTTGCATTCTTGCTGCTAACGGGCACCTGTACCTTTCTTTCCCTTTAAGGGAGCTGTTTACCTCCTAGCACAGCCCAGGTGCCAGTCAGCAAGTCCCATCCACCACAGTGATGGGTTCAGGAACAAACACTGAACCCAAGTCAAGCCAATCAGAGCCAGCAGGACCCAACTCTGGGACATCTGTTCCAGCTATTACGAACCACTCTCTCTTCCTGTAATGTGGCCTGAAGCTGCTCCTTCCACCATATGGAGCCGACCCAGAGGAAGCCAAGCTAAGAGGTGGAGCCAAATGGCATCATCTGAGCCCTGAATCAAACTGCCTCTCCCTCCAGACTGTGCATTTGCTGGGGATGTCACGGACATACCTAGTGGCCATCTTGCAGCACTGGCCAACCTCCCTCCCTTTTCTATTGTATGCAGATGTTTCAGTATGTTTCCATTTCCCATCCCAGGGAAAGAGTTAGGTCTAATGAAAAGGATTGACCAGACCTTAAACTGTAGCTGCTTCTCAGGGAGGGAACTCTCAGTGGGAGGATCCCACCCCATGGGGTTATATAAATACCCTGCCCTCCGGCAGCACAAATTTATCTCTTTTGTCCTGCACAAAGTGGAGCAGGCAGAGCTGCCATCCACCAGTCAAGCAGTTGGCCTCCCGTGGGAGACCAGCCACGACGGGATCTCTTCCCCTGCTCTTTTAGATCCTTTGTACTGTGAAAGTTATAAAGCAGCCATTTGCTGAAAGTTTCTGTGTAACTGAGCCTATGTTCCTACAACACACCAGCCAGCAACTCGCTTCACAGATTTTGGTGCAGTGAGCAGGGTGCATGGGGAAGAATGGAGTGGGTTGGTTTTGTGGCTATTTTTCTCATCGCTTTTGTGTTCCTTTTGTGCAGGAGCATCTTGGGCAACACAGGATTCATGGCTTTGTGGGCTGACCTGAGGGGTTGGCCCACACTACCAGCCTGGGTAGAGGTCCCAGCCCACGGCTGGGGGACCTAGAACATGCTGTTTGTGCCCTCTTGGGGAAGGGCAGCAATGAATGGGACTTTGCAAATCCTCCATGAATGCCAGGGAGTTGGTGAGCTGGTTCCACACTTATATCAAGGAGGCGGGGCTTCCACTGCCCTGCTGCACTTCCAGGCTCACGCCTCTTACACCTGCTCTCACTCTGGAATCAGGCACACCTCCACTCAGGCCACCTGGACTGGTCTGAGGTTAGTGTGAGGCCAGGAGTTAATCAAGAGACTATTAGAACTGAAGAAAGCACAAGCTTTTCCAGAGAAGGAGATACAGGATGTGAGAGAGAGGGAAGGACAGAAGGCTGGAGAGGAGCTCCTCTTGTGGCTGCCCCAGCTGTGATGAGGGCACCACGACCACCCTGATCAACTGGGCTGAGTGGAGGAGTCTTGGCCACCTCATGTCCTACCCCTTCCAACAAACTCTTGGGTGAAGCTGAAGGAGGAGGAGAGCGGTGGGGAGGGAGCAGCTGACAATGCGGCTGCAGGCTGCCGCGGCCACAGCCTCGGTTTGACTGGATCCTTTGGGGAGTCAGGTGAGCATTCCCCACTCTGGGTGACCTCCCCCGAATTCCAACAAAGACTTGGAGTAACGAACGAAGAGGAAGCCATAGTTAAAGCTGCCACACCTGGGAACTGGCGTGTAGCTACTCCTCCCCCCACTTCCAGAGGGATTTTAGGCCTTTGCCAGATTCCCGTTTCACTGGGACATTGATGATTTTATCAGAAACGGGCCTCCTCAGTGGGGCAACAAGCTGGTTCTGCTCCTCACCCCAGGACTTCCCCTGGGAGATGCAACCGAGCTGGTTTCTGGGCAAGAGCTCCCGTACCAGGAGGGTGGCCGCTGTGGCAGCTGACGGTGGAGCCGGAGCAGGGAGCAGCAGGTGCAGGCCTGTTCACCCAGCAGGTCCCGAGACTGAGGGATGGGCCAGAGGCTGCCCTTCCTTTCAGGACCCCCACTCACCAAGCTCTGTTCTCATGGCTACTGGAGCAAAGGGTCCCTAAAGACACCATAGCCAGATTATCCAGTAAAGAACATTGGGGAAAATATAAACCAGAAGGAGGGCCACGGGCTCAGCAGGGACAATCTGCCCCTTCCCGGCCGAGTGGTAGAGGAGGAAGAGGAGTCTGAAGATCTCCCAGCTCTCCCCTCGGCCCTGACGGGGGTGTCTGACCCAGCCTTGACTAAACTGAAGATGGCCTGGGGGTGGGGCCAAGGGCTCCACCCACCCACCCGGGACTGAAGGCGGTACGCCCCAGTGCGTGCACAATTAGGGGGCAGTGAAGAAACCTTTGTGGTGCTTTTGGATACAGAGGCCCAGAGGGGAGGGGTTTTAGGGCCTTCCACGGGGGTACGGGGATGGAGGTTACTGCTACCCTGTGGGTTGGTCCCTTTGGGCCTTCGGCCACCCTGTGATCATATTTTCCACCCGGGAATGCATTATAGGGATTGCTATTCTGCACCACTGCACATCCCAGCAGTGACTGCGAGAATGCACTCCCCCATCCCAATAAATTCTGCCATCATGGTTGAGGGAGCTACAGCCCATGCACCCCAGTGCTCCCACCTCCGGGTCACGTTGTCTAACAGCAGCAACATCACCTCCCTGGGGGGAAAAGATCATTTCTGACCTCATAAAGGACAAAGATAACAACACAGCCGTTGGCACACCCCAGGACAACCTGCAGGGAACCAGCAACGCCTGATGTAATGAAACTGCCAAATGGCTCAGTCCTTTTTCCAATTTATTATCTCGAGCAAAGCATAACTTGCCTGCGGATCTATAATCCTGGATTCATCTCTCTTGGCATATCATTATTGCCTGGCTGGGAGTTAGCACCAATGAACACATGATGCACAATCTGTCGGTCACCTTGGCTGGCATTGCTGAGTTCATAGCAGGAACCCTTCAGGCTTAGCAAAAACCATTAGAATCTCTAGCCAAATTAGTGTTTGCTGATCACACTGCCTTAGGCTTCCCCCTAGCTGAATGAGGAGGCATAGGTGCTAATGTTAACACCTACTGCTACACATGGTCAGTACCTAGGGGAGGTGGACCAGGAGGTGACTAAAATCCAACAGCAAGCCCACTGGCTGCCAAGTGTGCAAACAGATTCCAGGTGGGACCTCATCCATCAACTGTCTCCTGGTGGGGTAGGGGGCATGGATGCAACCATTACTCCAGACAGGTCTGGTCACCGTGCTTGGATTTGCCTAAGTGAAGCCCTCCTAATGTTCCCAAGCCTTGTTGTCAACGTGGTAGAGAGCCACGGGCCGGTAGGCGTGACCCGCCTTTGCCTTCGTGTCCAGGGTGGGGAGGTGACCTTATGCTGTGGAAGCTGATGGAGAGGAGTTGAGTAGGCCTGGCTGACAGGCCGAGGGGTGGACAGCTTCAGGGATACACCTAGCGGCCACCTCCCAGCCCGGGCCTACCCCTTCTCCTTTTGTACTGTGTGCAGGTGTTTCCGTCTGTTTCCATTCTGCAGCCCAGTGGGAAATGTTAAGGTTAATAAAAACGTCTGACCAGACCTTAAACCCAGAAACTGGGAACAGGCAGTTCCAGTTGCTTTTCAGAGCAGGCCCCCCTCCGCCCCAGGCTTGTACAAATAACCCACCTCTGGCAGCACAGATTTGTCTCTTGTCTGCTGTGTGAAGTGGGGCGTGCAGAACTGCCCGCTGCCGACCTTGGCCCGAGCAGCTGGCCTCTCCGATGGGCCAGCCACAATGGGCTCTCTTCCCCTGCTCTTTTAGACCCTTTGTGCTGTGAGAGTAATAAAGTCATTTGCTGAAAGTCTCTGTTGTGTCTGTGCCTGTGTTCCCATGACATGCCATTTAGCAGCTCTCTCCACAGCCATTCCCTGAGCAGTACATTCTCTTCTTTGCTTAAACAAAATGCAAACCACTTTGAGTTGAATTTCTGGCACTTGATACCAAAAGAGTCACTCATTTATTTATTCAGCTAACATTAATTGAATTCCTGATGGGTGCAAAGCCCTGATTAGACTCTAAAGACAAAAATAAAAATTAGGGGAGCTGATGTGACTCAAGTGCTCGAGCGCCTGCTTCCCATATACGAGGTCCCAGGTTCAATGCCCAGTACCTCCTAAAAACAAAACAAATGAAAAATCAACTCTCACTGGGGAGCAGATGTAGCTCAGAGGTTGAGCACCTGCTTCCCATGAGTACCTCCTAAAATAAATAAATAAATGAAAAGCTAATGATGCAGCATTATTACAACTCACTATTTCAAAACCATGTTCAGGAAAGATTCAGGATCAGCCAGTCTGTGAGGCTTTGAATGGGGCCCCCATCCAATTTGACACTTGTGGCCCTTATCTCTGGAGAACAGCCTAGTGAAAGATGGAAGAATGGGAATGTCTGTGAAGGTGGGTCTGCTTTACAGAAATCACAGCAAAGAGTCAAAGGAAACTGCAGCTTTAGATGTTCCTAAAGGTTAGTGTAGCACTTTGGCATTGTTTATGGATACCAAAAATAGTTACTGGATTATGTTTGTAAACCGGTCTGTTGGAGGTATCATTTTTAATTGATTAAATTATGATCAGGACTTTGATTGGGCCATGTCAGTAGGTCGTTGAGTCCCTGCCCACCAAGGGGCAGGGACCACAGGGAAAAGACTTGGCAAAGGACAGAGTTGGAGGTTTTGAGCTGGAGCCTGGGAAGTGAACACACAGGAGGAGAACACAGGAATAGAGACGGCTCCTTAGACACGGCAGAAGCCCCGGGGAGAGAGACAGAGCCGTTCACCTGATGGTCTACAGCTGGCCTTGTGGAGCGAGCACAGCAGCTGAGCCCGGAGACAAGCAAGCCCCAGGAAGAGAGGAATCCAAGAAGTCTGATCCCTCGCAGACGTCGGCAGCCTTCTTGCCCCAACCCGTGGCAATAGACTTTGGTGAGGGAAGTAACTTATGCTTTATGGCCTGGTAACTGTAAGATTCTACCCCAAAATAAATACCCTTTATGAAAGCCACCTGACTTCTGGTATTTTGCATCAGCACCCCTTTGGCTGACTAATACAATTAGTGATGGAAATCTTCAAAGAAAGAGGCTAATTATAACAAGTAAATGTTTCATAGTGATGAGGCTAGACCATTGCAAATGGAGTTTTACCCCAGGAACATCAGTGCCTTACTTGAAAGCAGCGAAGCACAGACTAATTTTTTTGTATGGTCTTGTATGGTGATTTCAAACTCAGATTCCTCTCCCTGCATCCCACAGATTTTAAGGCTGGTTTTAGAGCCCAGTTCTCAAACCTTGAAAATGATGTGCAGCCATTGTACAGAAAGAAGCCCTGTTTCTGAGAATGTGTGTTAAGGGTCATCTAGTCCCCAACACTTTCCTCTTGTGAAGACGAGAGTCAGGGTCAGCCCAGGTTCAAATACTGGGAAAGATAAAGAGCTTTGGGAAGTTTCAGATGGAACTTTCTAATTCAGCTTCCATTATGTCTGGAAGAACTTCATGGCTACTTTCCAAAGGTTTGAATCCCAAGGGGAAGAGGGCCCTGAGACACGAGAATAGCTGGCCAGCTGTGACTGGAAGTCCCCCAGACCTTTGGGAACAGTTGCTCATCCTCAAGCAAAAGGAAGAGTGTGTCTGTTGAGAAGGAGGGGAAGGCAGAAGGTTCAAGACTCAAGGAACTCCTGTGTGGCAAACCAAGGAAGCTTCTGATGAGTGAGGCCCACGAGCTGCAAGGATAAGACACAGCGACCATTACCTTGGTCCCAATGCTGACACTTATAAAAAGAGGCTGTTGACAATTTGGTTCCTCAAAAGACTGTCATTCATTCACTCACTCATTCACTCATTCCACAAACCTGAATGTGGCCTCTACTGCATGCTCAGTCCAGGGAATATGGATGGGAAGGAGTCAGAGATGTCCCTGACCTTCTGTAACTATAATGCACCAATGTCCCCTTGCAGATTGTTGTCGGTGTAGAATGAAAATGTGTTTGCATTTAAAATATTAACTATATTTAATATTTATAGGAGCCTATTTTATGTTGGATACATTTTGTGATTGATTTTTGCCCTGTCAAATTGATGTGCTAGGAGCTTTGGACAGTTAGAAGGGACAGCTTACAGGAGCGTTTCTGTTCCGAGTGAGTTAGGAGGGAGGCTCAGGGGACCGAGCAGGCCAGGGAAGAGGCCCATGTGGAGGCAGGGCTCCCTCTCACCCTCCCCAGGCATGGGAAGCGAGGGCCTCCTCTCCAGGTGTCCCTCCCCTTCACCTGCCCCCAACCCACCCTCTCCCCACCCCTGAGGGACCTTCAGCCCCACTCGCACCCCTTTCTCTCCAGATATGAAATCTTTGCCCCGCACTGCTCTCTCCACAAACACTCAAGTGTCACCAGTGTCCTGACCCTGCTGCCTCGGTGCTTCTTCCTTTTGCTGCCTCAAGCCTGTCTTGCTTGCAGCTTCTCCTTTTTTGTCTTCTCTAATCCTAATACGCTGGCTCCTTTCCTCACCGAATAGCTGAACCCGCTTCCAAATGTCCTCAAATCCCGAAGTCTATTCTTAGCCCCTTTCCTCCTGTCTCCCAGTGCTGAGTCCTTTGTCCCTCCTCCATGGCCCCTGCCCACCCCTCTTCTGCCCTCTCTCCGAGACCTCCCTTAACCCCTGGGAGGCGTTTCACAAATGGTGGGAGCAGTTTTGGTTTCCACAATGATTGGGAAACACGCTGTGTCCCATGAGCTAGAATAAAATTTCCCCATCCCTCCCAAAACAAATGCAAACTCCCATTTCCTCTGGGGGGCCGGTCTCAGATGCTGGGAGGAAAACAGCTGGAGCCCAGCAGTGCATACTGTGGTGTGAATGGGAGTCGAGGAAGGAGAGAGATGGGGCCGTAGAACTGGAGGCCTGAAACAGGAGAGGTCTTCATTTCCTCGGCTGCCACAAACTGGTGGTTTCAATCAGCAGCAGCTTACTCTCTCACAGCTCGGCTCCCACTGAAGGCTCTAGGAGAGGAGCCATCCTTGCCTCTTCCTACCTGGCTGTGGCCAGCAACCCTTAGCATTCCTCGGCTTGAAGCTGCAGTGCTTCAAGCTCTGCCCCCTCGTCACATGGCCTTTCCGCATGTCTGTGTCCTTTCTTCTCGTAAGGATTCCAGTCACTGGAGTTAGGGCCCACCTAAATCCAGGATGATTTCATCTCAAGATCCTTTTAACTGATTACATCAGCAAAGACCCTATTTCCAAATAAGGTCATAGTCAGAGGTTCCGGGTGGACATGAATGTTGGGATCAGCGTGAGGAGTCGTCGCAGTCATCCACGGCAGAGGCAGAAGGCTGGACTATGGAAAAGGCAGGAATGATCAAGGGGAGTGTTTCCATTCCCAGGCTGCTCCAGCAAATACCATGGACCGGGGTGGCTTGAGCAATGGCAATTTATTAGCTCACAGTTCTGAGCCCAGGAAAATGTCCAAATCAAGGCATCATCAGCCAGTCTTCCCGAAGACCAGCTGCCGGCCCTGCTAGGCTCCTCTGCCACATGCCAAGGCACATGGCAGCATCTGCTTGTCTCTTCCTTCTCTTCCATGCTAGTTTCTTGCTTCCTGTGGATTTCTTTTTCTTTGTCTGAATTTCATTCTCTTACAAAGGATTTCAGGAATAGGATTAAGACCCATCCTGATTGATGTGGCTCAAGCAGTTGAGCGCCTGCCTCCCACATGGGAGATCCTGGGTTCAGTTCCCAGTACCTACTAAAGAAGACAAACAAACAATGAGCAGACAATGAGCAAAAGCAATGAGCAAAACAACGAGCAGACAATGAGCAAAAACAAACGAGCAGGGAGCAAATGTGGCTCAAGCAGTTAAGCACCTGCCTCCCACATGGGAGGTCCCGGGTTCGGTTTCCAGTGCCTCCTAAAGAAAAAACAGACAATGAGCAAAAACAAGCAAATAGATGAAGGAGCCATCTCGGGAGGAGCGGAGGTCCTACTTAAAATGGGTTCACACCCACAGGAATGGATTCGATTTAAGGACATGCTTTTTCGGGATATCTACAACTTCAAACCACCGCAAGGAAACTATGGATTTGAGAGAAATTGCAGGCTAAACTGACAAAGCTCACTCACGGACTCTGGCTCTTCTTGCGGGAGCCTGCCTGCCTTGTTGGCTCAGGGAGGCGGGGAAGCAGGAGGCTCGAGGGGTGACTGCGAGCTGTTGCCAGTGCTTGTCCTTGTCAGTTCACGTTCACGTCCTCTCTGCTCCAACGGCTTAGAGCAGTGGTCTCAAGGTAGGGGCATTTCACAAGAGGCAGGGGCATTTGTGGTTTCCACAACGGTCGGGGAGTGTGGCTGGCGTCGCTGGGTGGGAGCTCGCCAGGCTGGCCTGTTGTACTCTAGCTCCAAATTAGCCTACCCAAAGTAACTTAGAGAAGAAAACTTTCTATTGTTCCCTGAGTGTCCTATCTGGGAAGCACATAACCTCCCCTCCCTTGAGAGACCTTGCAAAAACATCTCAACCTTGCAGCTGTGTCCCAAGTTATCAGAACCTTGAAGTTGTGCAGACACTAGCTAACCGCCAA
>JAQZBX010067314.1:0-15953 GCA_029593785.1 Cabassous unicinctus
AAGGGGATAGATAGCTGAAGAAGAATTGGATACTATTAGGAAGAGGGAACAAAGAACTAGATGCTGGGTAGGCAATAAGCAGATTTTCATTTTAGTGCACAAAATTTATTTTCATTATTGATAGCTTGTCTGCATCAGAATGATTTCTAAGAAGTATCTGACAGTTTTGCATTAAGAAAAAAAATAACTTCCTATCTACAAATTGGATAGTTATAAATCTCATACATTTAGGCTAAGCATTGGTAAAAATGGAGAAACAAATGTTAATTTTGCTTTCAAAGGACACTGCCATTGTACATGAAAAGGGGGAAGCCTTCAATTTTTTTTTTCACTTGATGATATGTTTGATAAGTTTTTGAATGTTTTTCTGTCCTTTTCAATAAGCATTCAAAGATTAAGAGTAGGCACCAGGATTTGCATCCATTTATAAAATTTAGAGGTAAAGCACTTGTTATCCTTGTTTCTTTATGGAATGGATGGATGATACTACGAGGAAACCGTTTTCTTTGACTTATTATTTAACCATGCTTTTCATAAACTACCAATAACTAAAAGATGTTAGATTGCTTAAAAGTCAGCACCTTAAAAAAAAAAAAAAAAAAAAAAAAAAAAAAAAAAAAAAAAAAAAAAAAAAAAAAAGCCAGCACCTTGAACCTCCATTCCTAGGCAAAATTTCGCTTGCTAAATTATTTAAAAAGTAAACCAGCCATATTGAGTATATGCTTCTGTTCTTAAACTAAGAAAGTGACTTCAAATTTCTGTTCTTTTCCTTTTCTTTTCATATTTCCAAATTTTGTGGAAAATTTTCATTGTCCTGGATGCTTTTTTTCCCCTCTCATATATTCAATGAGAGACTATGATAGTGGAATGGCTGGTGAGAAGATGCTGCCACCAAAAAAGGAAAATCACCTGCAGTAGATTTAGCTGCCTACATGCACTAAAGGATAAAAGGAAGGGGTCTATGCCAGAGGACCACTAGCATCTATCCACCATATATTAGAATGTCCGTGCTATGTGGCAGTGCTGAGAACCAAAGCAGTAGTTGTTTTTCTGCTTTGAGGTTCCTAGTGCCACTTTTCTCTCTCATGGTTTTGGAAGAGGAGTCCCTTAGTAGTAGGATGGAATTGAAACCTCATAACATCTGTTGTAAACAACTCTACTTCTACTATGAGCCTTGAGTATATAGAATAAATGGATTAATATAAATTTCCCAAATTTGAATCATTTGCATATCACATTTACAGTTTTACTCTATCTGAGTGGTACTTCTGCTGATTTATTTAATAATTTTCTTTAAATAAAATCTTAAGTAAATTTATTTTAAAGTGAAATTTATACCTACTGAAAATTGGAAAAATTTCACTTCTTCTCTATACTTAAGTAAATCTGCTTGTTTGTTTTTTTTAAATGTGTACCTTAATGTACTGTAATGTTCACGTGTGCCACCAGGGATATGTAGGACAGTGGTGTGTTGGTAATCCTGCTTTTGGGGAAAAAGAGCCCTGATTTGTAGCATTTGCTGACTTCTTGGTGTGAATATTCCCACTTTGACTGATTTTAAGCTACCAATAATCCGGATTGCAAAAGTCCTGATTATTTAATTGGCTCTTGCAAGCCAGTACAAGCCAGGTGTAGCACACCACTTATTTATACTACATTTGGAGAACACTGCATTAAAGGATCTCTGTTCAGAATTCCAATCAGTTTTATTTATTTCAGCCTTTGACATGGTTCATGATCCAGTGACAGCTCTAGAGACACTCTTAACCTTGGGATTTGAACGAGTATTGACCAGTGGATGTGACAGTTCAGCACTAGAAGGGCTACCCCTAATAAAGCGACTCATAGATCAGGTACACACGATTTCTTTCCTTTCTTTCTAAGACTCTTTTTTGGTTACTCCTGACATTTCTGTTTTTCATCAAGGTTGTGAAAGTAGATGTTACTGACTTCCTGGTTACTCTATAAGAAAAAGCAAGCAGACAGAAATATATTTAGATAATTCTTATTTTTTCATGACTATTTTTCAATAACCAAGACTCTTAAGATCAAATTATAAACAATGTCTAAGGATCTGTTGTAACTTGGATAACCACAGCACACTTTACCTTTTCTCTGCTATCTAGCATAGCATAGTTTTCAGCCACATCTTCCCATTGTCAACCTATGTACAGTCAAGCAATCTCATAAAATTTATGAGATAACTATCATTTGGAGGTACATTCCAAACCTAAAATTGTCTTATTCTCCTTTTATCTCTTCCCATCTGTCAAGATAGAGGGTAATATATTTTTCTCTTGTATGAATTCCCCTGATAAGTTAGTATCATTTGTAGAGCAGTCAAAGAATGACTTTGTAATTGTAGTATGTCCATGTTTTTCTGACAACAATCCAGGGGTATTCTAAGTTATTGATCTAAAGTAAGGACTTTGAGATCAGAGAGTTCTGGGTTTGAGGCTCAAGTTTGACACTTATTTGTAATGTGATGTTGAGTAGAGCCCTAACCTTTAAGCATCTGTTTCCTCATGTGTGAAATTGAGATAATTTTATTATCTCCTTTATACAGTGCTCTGAATATTGGTAGAGGTAAGAGACATAAAAGCATAGTGGTTGGCATAGTATATCTTAATACATGTTAGTTTCTATTATTATTATCACTGCTATTACAAATAATATTAGTATTCCTGTGTAGATACCTGTTTATGAAAATTATTTTAATTATTTGAAAAAAATTATTTTCACTTTTCTATAGCCATGAAAATAATTTTCAGAAATTTTACCTAAGAATTTGATTTGGCTTGGCTAGTCTGGATCTTACTGATTTTGCAAATATTTATTAAGTGTATGTATGTATTATATGCAGGGCATTTGTGCTATGGGGGTGTGTGTATGGTCACTGCCGTTATAGAGCTTATGATCTATTGCACAACAGAGAATTAAGCAGGCAATTTTAATAGTGTGCTATGGAAAAGGTGTTGTGGGGGCATATCGAGATGACTTAACCCCAGATTTTGGGTAGAGGGTACTGTCAATAGTTAGAGAAGGCTTCCAAAAAGCAAAGGCATCTAAACTGCAATGTCTTCATCATTCAAAGAATGATTAGGAGTTAACCATGTAAAGGTGCAGGGAGAGAGGGAATGAGGAATGTTACATGCAGAAGAAATAATATATGCAAGGGCCTGGAAGCAAAAGAGAGCGTAACTTTATAAGATATTGAAGAATGACGTGAATGTGAATATGAAGAGAAGAATAATATCCAGAGTCTTGAAAACCATGTTAAAGAGTTTGTATTTTATCCTTGGTGCAGAAAGAAAGCCTAAAAGGTTTTAAAATAGGAGAACTGATAAATCAGGTTTCCATTTTAAAAAGGTTACTCCCTATAAAATAGAGATAGGGTGGATATAATTGCCATAGACCTGTATTGCATTTGAAAATATCTGTGTGTTGTATGTGTATGTGTTTTCTAGGTTAATCAGTGTTTGGTAGGAAGATCTGGGTTAAATATTCTCATATGCTAACTTTACTTCTTGAAGTAGTTGCTTACCAGTATAATATACTGGTGAAAAGCATAGGCTTTGGAATTAGGTCTGTGTTTAAATCCTGACTTTGCCAGTGACCTGGGGCAAATTATCTAACCATCCTAACCTCAGTTTCCTCATCTGCAAAGTTAGAATAATAACAGCACCTCCCTCCTAGAATAGTTGTGGGGGCATACTTCAAATAATACCACAATGTCTGACTCCTAGTAAGTGCTTTGTTGTTAGAACTCTTTAAAAGCTTTAACTAAGCATATAGTTCTAAATATTTTTATGGAAGGCCAAACAAAACTAAATAAAAACTGACAGAATTCATCTCTAAAAAATATTTGTCCATGTTAACAACTATTAAACTATCTGAAATAACCCTTTCCCCCCCTTTCACTTGCTGTTTCATTACCTTTCTTTATTTTTTATTCATAGTACTCATTGCTAATTGAAATTTGATTATATAAATATACTTGTCTGTCTTCCATGAATGTGTAAGCTCCATGAAAGTAAGAACTTTGTTTTATTCACCACAGTATTCCCTATACCTATAACAATGCCCAAATACATAGGAGGTAATAAATGTTGGATCAGTGAATACATGAGTAGTGTGGCATTTGATAAACACATTCTTGATAGTTAAGTTTGATCAGAACTGGAATTGTGATGGGTGGCAAGATTGGCTGGTCCAATATTAAAATCTTGTCTGAGGGATATACATATGAAAAAATTCAAGTTATGTTTAACTTGAATGATCTTATTCTGCAAATTAGTAAGCTTGACATAATATGTAATTTTTATTCTTTTCATTGTTGCCTACTTGCATCCTAATAGTTCCACTAAGTATGCATTTTGTAATAGGATCATTTCCTTTTGACTTTCAGTGATACTGAGTATACCACCAAAACTTTTTTAAGAAATGTGATGAAAATTTGAATAAAAGTAAGAAAATTTCAATATTTATCTTCCACAATTATCAGAAATTCAATCACTTCATATAATCCAGTTTATTATTTAAAACCAGGTTAAATAAATTGACCTATGACTTTATTTAATTGATATGTTGATCTAGATAATTAAAGATGCAGGGTTTGAGTATTTTTCAGTTATCTATTTAGAATTATGCTTATGCTCTTTCTTTTCAGCTAAATCCTTGCTTAACTTCAGCTACCTCCATCCCTTTGCCAAGAGTATTAGTGTCATTTTTCAGTAATGGCTTTTCTTAAGGTGATGTGATTATTTGGTGTTTATATTGGGATTCTTGTATTCTTTATGTCCATAATAGTACAAGTAAAATAACCTTTCTGGATAGGAAGAATTACTATGCTGGACAAGATTCCAAAGAAATAGAGATCTCTTGAAAATTAGACTAGTAGTCATTTAAAAAATGTAATGTACTTGACTCATGTTTCTGTTCTTGCTGCCTTATCCCATTTAAGAGAAGGATATTAAAATTTACTTGTTTTTTTTTTTTCTTTTTTTCAGGCAAATGGCAGGATTGTAGTAATGCCAGGTATTTATTTATATATCCATTCACTAGCTGTAACACTGAACTGTAGTAAGGAAAAGCAAACGGGAAAATGTAGGAGAAAGTATTGGTATGCAGTATTTGGAAAGAATATATAATTTGATTAAAATGTTTGAGATTGGGAGATCTGTGCTAGAATGAGAAACTTCAGTGAAAGGGGTTTTAGAAGGAAGAGTACATTCTAACAGATTAGCTCAGACAAGAGTAAATAAAGAAGTTTATTGGGATTGAGGTCTCTCCATGTTTGTTCTCCCATGGTATAGAATTTTTTGAGTGGACGTCTGTCTCTGTTGAGGCACACCAGAGTTTGATGGCTGCTACACTGTGTTAGGGCCACATGTCCTAGTTGTTAACAAGGTGCAAGCGAGTGTTAACAGTGCATCCCTGGATAAATATAATACTCTCTCAAATCCTGAAAATCTCTGATTACCAAATTCTTCCTTGTACTCAGAATAATTTTATCATATGCTCCTGATGATAACCATAAGGTCAGTTAGGTACATAATGGTTCATTAGAAATGAATAGGTGGAGTAGGGGTTTTGTTTGTTTGTTGGTTGGTTGGTTGGTTTTTAGGAGGTATCAGGGATTGAACCCGGGACCTCATATATGGGAAGCAGATGCTCAACCACTGAGCTATATCCGCTCCCTGGACTAGTTTTTAAAGAATTAGATAAGGCAACCCAGAATCAGTGAGACAAACACAAAAGGCAATCTTAATTTTTTCTTTTTATTATTAAGTTTCTCAAACATAAAAAAGTTGAAAATAGCATAATGAATATTCATATACCCATCCCCTAGATTTAACATTTTGCTGTATTTGCTTCATTTTTTGTTTCCTAAGATATTTTGAAGTTAAATTAAATGCATCATGACATATTATCTCTACACATCTTCTACAAAAAAAAAAAAAGGAGCCTTTTCCTGTCTAACCACAATACCCTTATCACACCTATCAAAATAAACACTAATTTCCTAATACAATTTAATATTCAGCCCATACTCATCCTTCTCTATCTCCAGAATATTTTTTTGTGTCTTGTGTGCTCAAATCAGGATCTAATCAAGGAACAATCATTGCATTTAGTTGTTATATTTCTCAATATCTTTTAATAGAGTTTTTCTTTTCTTTTTCTTGCTTTTTTAAAAAAAATGATATCCAAAGTCTGGGCCACTTGTCCTATAGAATGTCTCCTTTCTGGATTTATCAGATTGTTTTTTTTGTTTGTTTGATACTATTTGGCTTGTTTCTCTAGCCTCTGTATTTCCTATAAAATGGGAATCATAATGTTTGATTATATTCTGGTTAAATATTTTTGGTAAGCATACTTCATGGGTGATTCTGTGTACTTTATATTACATCACATCAGAAGGCGTACAGTGTCTGGTCCTCTCACTACCAGTCACGCCAAGATTGTCCATAGGGCCTGCGTGGTGATGGCCAGATAAATGGCAGTTTTTAAAAAGAGGTCAAGTAGAGGGATATTGTTAGAAGTTTAGGAAGGCTTTGACCTGTAGCAAGTCCCTGAAATGTGAGCAGATAGGAAATACATACTATCTGTCCAATTGAGGCACCTTATAGATTATCAGGGAATGTTAAAGAAACACTGAATCTGATACATTTCTATTTAAGACCAAATGTAATTTTTTCTTTCACATTGACAACTAATACACAGACTTAGTTGTTAATATTAAAAGTACCTTTGCTTAGTATATAATTATTAAGTTATCTGCTGTGTACAAGGCATTACTTGGGGTACAGAGTTACACAACAAACTACTTCCTCACGAGGCTTACAGTATTAGGTGAGAAGATATTATATACAAAAAAAAAACAGGTAATTAATTTATTTAATAAATCTTACCAAGTAAATGTTAATTATATGCCAGGTTCTGTGCTAGATTTGAAAATACAGACCTACTTGAGTTCACAAAATAGACTGTAAACAAATTATTACAACTTCAGATAAATAAGTACCAGAAAGTGAAAATTCCTAGGCAAGTCAAACCTGAATGCCTAATGAGAGCTTATCCCTGGGAAATATAAAGATGAATAGAACATAGTGGTTGCCTTCCTAGGGGCTTTCATAATGAAGCTTACAACATTTTGAGCCTCCAGTTTGCTCCTCTATAAAGAGATGATATTGAGTTGTTCTCTAGGGTCCTTTTAACTCTAAAGCTGTGTTAGTCAGTGTTTGGAAAATGTATTACCTATGTGCTAAAGTTGTTGATAACTGCATGTGTTTCAATGGCCAGATACTTTGTTAGAAGGAAATAACATTTATTTTTCTTATTTTAATCTTTACAAAAGCTTGAGAGATAAGCAATATTATCCCTGTTTTATTGGTGAAAAAATTGAGGCTCTGTGGCTATAAGTAATTTATCTACTATCACATAGCTGTGAAGAGCTGTGGTGGTAGAGCCAGGATACCAATCTCTATCTGACTTCACAATTTATGTTCTTTCTGCTTTTTAGGGCTCAGTGATATTTTTGTACCAACTAATGAGTCTGAAAGAGTTGGTAAAGACAAGTTTCTTCAGCAACTTAAATAGCATAAGATACAAAGTAAATATTTAATCATTCAAAAATATTTATCAAATATGTTCTATAAAGTGAGAGGAATATAAAAATGAATAAAGGAGTTTCATATTTATGATTTACTGGTATCATCCTCTTTATTTCTAAATGTCTGAGAGATTGTTCATCAAAACAAATGAGTCATAAAGTACTTGGTTGTGCAATTTTAATAAAGTAGAATCAGATTCTTCTGTGAAATCAAACGAAAACTTGGTACAATATTGTACGAATAAACTGTATGATGCTTTGCATTATTCACGTTTCCAAAGATGTCAGTGCATTCTTCAAGTCCTGGGACAGAGAGAGAATGCTGGCGATTTCTTTGAGAATGCTTTTGTAGCTTCTTTCTTACCTTTGGTTTTTTTTTTTTTTAAGATTTATTTATTTATTTATTTATCCCCCCCTTGCTGCTTGTGCCCTCTGTGTCCATTCGCTGTGTGTCTCCTCCGCGTCCGCCTATCTCCCCCTTGCTGTGAGGTCCCGCTGCATCAGCCCACCAGGCCACGCGGGCCGGCCCGCCCTCACAAGGAGGCCCCGGGAAGCGAACCCGGGGCCTCCCACATGGCAAACGGGAGCTCCATCCATTGAGCCACACCCGCTTCCCCTTACCTTTCGTTTTAATTTGATTTTGCTCAGTTGAGGGGAGAACAGGGATGGGACAATGATTTTCTTCAGACCATTGAACCCTTGTCACAAAGTAATTATTTTAGATATAAATTCAGTAAAATATAATAGTATTGTTACATAAACCAATGGACATATACATTTCTGTCATATAGGTCCTATGACATTAACAGTTCATCTCCAGAATCTTTAGCTTACATTTTACACCATTCTTCTCTAATCTTATTCTGGCTTAGTAGGGAGAAAGTAATTCTTAAATTAATGAGAAAGTTCATTATGGGGTTCCAGGTAGAACAAGGAATCATTATTCTTTCAATTTTATGGAGTTCTATTCTACTTAATGTATTACTTACTCTTTCCAACAGGGGGTGGTATAACAGACAGAAATCTGCAAAGGATCCTTGAGGGCTCAGGAGCTGCAGAATTCCATTGTTCTGCTCGGTCTGCCAGAGACTCAGGAATGAAGTTTCGGTAAAAATGTATTCTTTGACTCATACAAGGGGGAGTGAGATTAATCTTTACTTCTCCAAATAGGATAATCTTAATTGAGGCATGATTAGTGAATGGAATGTTGTGATTAGTACATAATTGTTGCAGTCATTTTTGCAGTTTTAGAAAAAAACATTTCTAAAATAGTTCTTGTCCTGCCTTTAATAAGCATGCTGTTCTGAATATAATTAAACCTTTATGACCTTTGAGCATCGCTGAACATAGACCATTAATAATAAACTTTAATTCAACAGCTGAGGTTCAAATGAATCAGATATGCATGAGTGCCTATTTTCCTGTACTTTTCCTTTAACAAAAATTAATAACTATGATGCAATGATGGAAGGGTAATAAAGTCATCTTTATTCCTCCTACCTTTAATATTTAATCTACCCTCACTCTGCTCGCTATTTTCAGTTCTTTTGAAATTATATCCCCATTAATGAATTGAAACTATTACATGTTTTTTATTATACTTGACAGGACTCCTATAGTATAATAGTTGGTAGTTGATTATTTTTATTTATAGGTCAGAAAAATCAGATATAAGAAGCAAGAGATTTAGAACTGGTATTTTCAGATATAAAATCAAGTACATTGTCTGGTAGATTTGGCTACTAGATGTTTCAAATAATTACTGAGAATTACAGAATGTGGTAGTCCAGGGTTCTTCGTTTACTCTTGTTCTTGAACCATGAACTATCCTATACAATGAAGTGCCAGTAGAAGGGCTCATTTAGTGAAAGCCTTTCCTAACAACTTATATATTTATCTGTTCCTTTATTATTTCTCTTGCAGAAATTCCTGTGTTGCCATGGGAGCCTCACTTTCTAACTCAGAATATTCTCTAAAGGTAGCAGATGTTACCAAAGTAAGGACTTTGAATGCTATTGCAAAGAATATCCTGGTTTAGCCAGACCTCTCTAAAAGACATGGATATCACAGGACGAAGGTAGAAGTATAGTCTCCAATTTCCTATGACACAACTTTAACCTTCTTCTCTGGCCACAACAGTTAAAGTCTTTGTTTTAAGTCTTACATGGCTATGGAGCACATTTCCAAAGGAGAAAAAGAACTTGAAACAGAGCTATAGTCACTTCTTTTGCTTGTTCTTGCCAGCCATCTCCATCATCATGGTTGAATCTGGTCTGTGCTTCTTCCACAGAGGCATAGTCTGTTGACAGTGAAATTAATTGATGAACTGGGAAAATTCAACTGCAAAGTATGAATTTAGAGTGTGGCTTCAGGGTCAATTAAAGAGCAGTATTTTGCTTTATCATTTGTAAAATAAGATTTTACAGTCTGTAGCCAAATATGAAAGGGAAGATTTTTTTCTTTGGTTTTGTTTTTTCCTTCATTTTCTCTTTTTTATTATTCACTCATTGCCTCGTTGGCCCTGGGCAAGATGCTATGGGTACAGAGTAAAATAGTACAGCATAAAAATCCCCAGACTTGGGAAGCAGGGCATAAAAGTTCCCAGACTTATAAAGGCAGAAGTGATCTCCTGAGTTAATCAGATTACTTCTGCCTCTCTTCCAAGAGAGAGAAAGGGCTTAACCATAAAGTCCATCTGACAGTTTACAAAGCTGTAATGAGAACTGGGGCAATTAGGGGGGGTTATCGAAGTTGCCATTTCTTCCTTTTAACTGAGGCTGTAGTTAGGAGGATAGATTCTAAAAATGGAAGGTGCTTTTCCTTTGAGTAGGTCCCAAATGGTAAAGTTCATCACTGGCTTTATCTGTCTTGGTCATATTTACAATCCCATTTTATACTAACAACACACTAATAATAGAACTGCTGTTTCTATTTTAGGAGAGTAACTGAAGCACAATATAAAGAGCTTGCCCTTGGTCAGGAATCTAGTTAATTAGATTTCTTACTAATGAATGTATATGCCAAAAGCCTTGCCTTTATTTAAATGTGTCTCTTCCTTCACCTTTAAATTTTATTTTCCCCACTTTTTCAGGTATAATTTCAAAGTAGAATATTTGCTAAGTAATTTATGAAAATGAGAGGCAAACTATTTAAAAACCAGGAATAACCTCAGTGATTTCTCTTCTTGCTTGTTCATACTATTACTGAAGATAATAAATACTTCAAAAATCAGTTTTCATTATTGGCTTTGTAATCCAGGTACAGATATGTAAGAATCACATACCACACACACACAAAATCATACTTTCTATTTTGACTTAACCCTCCCCCATGCTTGGACTTCGCTGAGAGATCTTCCAGAGATAATTAAGAGCAGACAAAATTACCACACTATTTTATTTAAACAAATTAGCTAGGGATTTGAGAGGTGATGTGGATTGTTCCAACATTTAACAAATTAATGTTGTTTATGAGACCTGAACACTAGGCTCCTAATTTCCAAGCCTTTTGCTTTAGTATATTTCTGATAAGTGGATGTAGACAGAGAGCAATGCTCTGGGGCATATGAGATATACCTGGGATCATATCCTGGCTCTCAATTTAACCAGGAGAAGGTTAACTTAATTTCTTAAACTCTAATTCCCTCATTTGTAAATCAGGAATAATAACTACACCATAGGTTCTGGTGAAATGATATATTAAAACATTAAGTGCATAGTAAGTTTTCATTAATTTTTAGTTCTTTTCTCCTAGGTTAGCTTCCTAATATCAGTCTTTGGTAGTTTAAAAGCCCTTCCAAAGAAGCTTTGCATTGAGTACTGAAGCTAGCACCTTCCTTGTGCCCTCCACTATGTGAATATTTAAAAAGCATAAGGCAAACCCTACTATTGATTTTATTTTTCCCCTGAATTAATCTAGCATTCCAATAGCAGTTATAAGGTCTTTTACACTTTAGTCCTGTTTAAAAATATTTACTGATTATTTCATGTGTATAAGTTTCTTCTCAACAATATAAGCATTTTGAGACCGTGTCTTCATATTTTTATATATCTCTTGTAACACCTACCACATTATATATCCATTGTATTGATTACTTAGTGGAAAAAGAGCACTGGATTGGGAGCCAGAACCTAAGTTCTGGTCCTGACTCTATCAGTGAATTTGGTAGTTATGTTGAATATGTTCTGTTTACCCCCTCAAGATCCATCCTACCCCTTGCTCTGCTCTATGTCCCAGGAGATGGAACTGTATAGATTGCATCACAGCTCCCTTGCCATCATCTCCTGGTTGGGCTTGGTCAGTGGGAGGTAACAGCAAGAGATGGGAAGGTGGGAGGTTACATCCCTGCCATATTGTTGTGTGTTGGTTGCATCCCATTACAGCACGTAGTTCCTGTCAGTTCCTCTCCATGGATTCTGATAACCCATGACTTTCTTGCCTTTTTGGGCCTGAGGGTGGAAATAGCGTCAGGCTGTTATTAACCCTTAAGTATTGCTCTATTTATTCCTTGTTGATTTTCTTAAACCATATATGTGTGTGTGTATGTATCCTTTATTAAACTCTCCACATATTACCCTGTTTAAGTATACCATCTGTATCCTACCAGCATCCTGACTTATAAGTTACAGCCTTTCTGGAATTCTATTTCCCCATTTGTGAAGTCTCTCCAGCTTTAACACTTTGTGTTTCAACCATCTTACAATTTGTAAATAGTGACAAATGAATAATAATAGCAATCATGTTTCATCTTTAACTTTTGTGTATCCTTTTTGTAATACCTTAAAGAACAGCAGGCAGTCGATAATTGTGTGTGTGTGCTTTTTTAATATTTACTCTTTGTGTTGTGTGAAGTGCCTATGGAATACAAGTATGTACTGTACTAAAATACTCATATTTCCAAATACATTGTGTGGCACAGCCCACAGTCTCTGCAAAAGCATAAGTAACCTGCGTCTTTATACTTTATAATCCATTGTTGGCTTCTGTTAAAAGTATGATAACAGATGAAAGGGGAAAAAAAAGCTAAGTATTGAATACGCATTTCCAAACACATATAAACACAGCTTACAGTGGAACGGACCCCAGAGGAAACAAGTTAAACGACAACATTTGATGTAATATCTATAAAATGTAGACTCTGCAATAAAAAGCCAAAGGCACATAGAAATATATTTTAACTTTATTTTATTTTATTTTTTTTAAAGATTCATTTATTTATTTATTTATGCCCCCCCCTTGCTGCTTGTGCTCGAAGTGAACCCGGGGCCTCCCATATGGTAAACGGGAGCTCTATCGATTGAGCCACACCCGCTTCCCTATTTTAACTTTAAAAATAACTTAGTTTCAGTAATACTTTGCCTGTGTCTTGCCACGTAGCTGACAGTCAAAAGTTTGCAGTATAGAAATAATATAGAGGGATATATAAGAGCTACAAGAAAATCCCCCAAACCATAAAGTTGCTCAAATGTGAAAACTGAGAACAGTTTTAACACTGGAGAATTCACTATGGTGAACCCAAACAATATAATCTAGAAAGTCTAGGGAAAAAAAACGCTTAAGTGTTAAATAATTTTTACCTCCTCTTACTTAGAAAATGTTGGAGTCTTGTAAAATTCCTTCACATGACTTAACCAGTCCTTCATAACTAGTGTCAGTCATAGCCAGGTCAGATTCTGAGGTGTCTCCAAACAAAAATTGGAGCTGAACACGAGCCATGCCTGCCGAAAATGGACTCTGACTGACTCATTTCCTCTTTTTGCCAAGATAGTTTTTTTCCACCCTTTTCTTTCCATTTTTAAACTGTTGAGTAAACAGGATATAAGTAACAGGTAAAAAAAAGTATCTTGTAGGAACATATTAGAAAACCCAACAATTGCAAATACAGCGAGTGAAGCCCTTCTCTTTTACTGTGGTTAGTTTTGGTTTTAGGTACTTTCACGCCAGAGGAAAAGGACTGATGTACTGTTACTTATTTTATTTTTATCCATGACGTTTAGGATCTCATTCAAAAGTGAGGGCCCCAGATCGAGCTGCAGGGGGAGGAGGTATAGCCGGATTTCTCTAGGTTCTTGGCTATATTACATAAGAATTTAAGAACATGCCAGTTTATTTAGGCCAGTAGTTTATTAAGGAAATGACGGTGGCGGATGTGGCTCAAATGCTTGGGCGTCTGTCTCCCATATGGAGGGACCTGGGTTTGATCCCTGAGACCTCCCGGTAAAAAAAAAAAAAAGGAAATGAAAGAAGAGAATAGAAAGGGGAGAAAAGAACAGATTACAGGTCCCCAGGTGTAGTTGTGGGCTGCTCCAGGCAGAGATTTAGCTTGTGTGGTTACTTTTTAAACCATTACTTATTCCTCCCCTTGCTAACATTTGGGGGAGGGGTCTCAGTTGTTTGCTGTTTTGATTGATTACCCCACCTGTCAATTCCCTGGGGGGGGGGTGGGGGAGACAATGATAAAGCCCCTTGAGAGTATCTGAAGTTTTTCCTTGACCCTGATGAAATCTCGTTCCAAATGGGGGATTCTCCCAGGGTTCTTCCAGCAGCCTTCTTGTGCGGTCTTTCCCTCAGGGGGTTTCCAGGTGGGGTTCCATGGCCACGTGTTTCACGGCCGTGTTTTTCTGCCAGGTTTTAGATTTGTCTTCTCATCTCCCAAACTAGCCTGCATCATTGGGAACCCGTACGATCAGAGAGGGACTCCTCTGACTTGTTTCCTTGATGAGCCCGCACGGGGCAGGATGGTCCAACATGTCCTTGGCCAGCCAGTCAGGGTTCTTTTAAGAGAGGTAGAGGGATAGCTATCCCTGCCCTGACTGGACTGAGACGTGGAATCACTTGAGTCCCACAAGGTGTCTCCCTGGTAGACTGTCCCATTCTCCAACAGACTGCTTTTCTCCTAAGCTTTTTCCTCCAAGACGGGCTCACAGCTAAGCCTGGGCGAAGAACTCTTACTTGGAATTAAATGTCACTGGTGACAATAAGGGCAACGTAAGTGTTCATAACTCTCCGATGGTGGGGAGGGAGATGGCGTTTTTGAGCACTGGGGAGGGCATCTTTCTGAGTGTCGGAGGTGCTGTTGGCTTGGAAGAACTCATTATGCCCAGGGAACTGGCCCAGACATACTTTCTCCTGGTTTCCAGGTAAAAGCTCCTAGTTCCCTTGAGAAAGGAAATATCCCCCCAAACATCATGCTGGCCCTCCTTCCCAATGTGAATGGTGTGGCAAAAATTTCCAGGAGGATAACTAACCATATTGGGAGACAAAATGTCCCTCAGCTTAAATTTCTTTCCTTTTTTGTTATTGGCAGCTTTCGGGTAAATTGGGGTCTTGGCTGGCATTTTGGAATTTAAGATGGTCTATTCTGCAAAAGGGAAAAAGGGCATTTTCTTACAAATGTTAAACGTTTCTGAAAAAAAATTTTTTTTATATGAACTCTTGCATCATTTTTCTCAAGTAGCTTAAGCAGTGGTCCTGAAGCGAGGTGGTGTCTAAAAGACCCTCCTGAGGTCACAGCCAAGTCCAGCTTCCAGGAGAGCTGGTTCACCATCCGATCTCCTCCACAACATGGAGAAACCAGCAGCCACCAACCTGGCTGGCTGAGCACAGATCTAGTTGGGTCGGCAGGTGCAGCACCTCCCCACAGCATTATCGGCTCAGAGATGGGTGAAAGCGCCTGCAGCCAGCAACCAGGTCTCCAGGCTCACCCTTGCAGCACTGCTCTCTCCCACCTCTGTGGCTGCCATCGTGAGCAAAGGTGGGAGGGAAACAAATAATTGTTTTTTTAATTAACTTTAGCTTTGAATTGATGCTACACAGTGATCATAGATCTTAAACAAATTCTATTAAATAATAGCTTAAAATAGCTGTATCTTTGGGATATTTATGTCATTTCTAGAATTCTATGTACTATCTTAAATTCTTCCCCCAAAACAACAGCATGATGTCACTTTCTGGTATAGATTATCATTTAAAGTTATATTACCTGATTGCACCAAACGTCGCTTTTAATGATGAAGTAATAAACACTTTTTTCCTGAAATTGGGAATGAGACAAAGATGTCCATTACCACTAATTCTAGTCATCATTTTATGGTGGTCTTAGTGAGTATAATAAGGCAACATTAAAAATTAAAGGATTGGGGAAGCGGGTGTGGCTCAGTGGATAGAGCCCCCGTTTACCATATGGGAGGCCCGGGTTCGCGTCCTGAGGCCTCCTTGTGAGGGCACACCAGCCTGAGCGGTGCGGTGGGCTGATGCAGCAACCTCACGGCAGGAAGCGGGTGTGGCGCAATGGATAGAGCACCCGTTTGCCATATGAGAGGCCCCGGGTTTGCTTCCC
>JAQZBX010067315.1:0-15957 GCA_029593785.1 Cabassous unicinctus
AAAGGGGTGCTAATGTGAAATACCAAAAATGGGTTGGTCTTTACAAAGGGTATTTATTTGGGGTAGAAGTCCACAGATAGCAGGCCATAAAGCATTATGTTTCTTCTCTCACCACAGTCCATTGCCACGTGTTGGAGCAAGACAGCTGCCGGCGTTTGCCAGGGTTCAGGCTTCTGGGGTTCCTCTCTTCCCAGGGCTGCGTTTCTCTCAGGGCTTAGCTCCTGTTTCCTCCACAAGGTCAGCTGTAGGCGATCAGGCGAACGGCTTGCTTCTCTTCTCCTGGGGCCTTCTTTCCAACATCAAAACTGCTTCTCAAAAGACTGCTTCTACTCTGTTCTTGCCATGCCTTTTATATTCGATTCCCCACCCACCAAGGGGTGGGGCTCAATGCCCTACTGACGTGGCCCAGTCAAGCCCCAATCATAACTCAATCATGCCCAGATTAACAGATCAGTTTACAAGCATGATCCAATTATATTTTTGGAATTCATAATTACATCAAACTGGCCAACAGTTACAAGGATTAACAGGATGAATTCTTTTTCTCAGTACACTAATAACGAACGGCTATCCTTTGCTTCCTTGGCAAATGTCTCTCCACAATAGGATAGGACAGTTAGGGTAAAATAGGATTCTGATATTTCTGGAACCCCTGGACAATATCTTAATAATATAGCTATGAGGTGCCATTCTACTATATATAGTAGTGTAGTGGATCAGCAAGAGTAGATATTAATATTGGTAGATGTTATCAAATAAAGACTTAGTCCAGAAATAAACGAAGGCTGAAAAAAGGTATGTGGACCTTTAAAACATGACTCTCAGTTAAGGATGAGATTACTTAAAAATTCTGCGGGGCAACACTTTGCAAGTAGCACTGAACAACATATTTTTTTATGGCCTGTAAACTAATAGGACTTTCATGACTCTTCACTTTATCGTCACACAATAAAATAAGAAATAGGATGATGAAAATATTTGCAGCAAAGAGACCATGGAAGACCCCCTCTGTAAGGTCTCTTTAATTTCATAGGACGGGCTAAGGTCTTCTGTCTGATTCTTACAATCAAATCTATCTCAATCAAAAATAAAAATACACTCTAGTTCAAGAAATGTTACTCTTCATTTTTTCCATATTCCAGTCTCTTTAGTTAATACTTTGTCCTCATTACTAAAAAGGCTTTTTGGAACCATTTGTCACAGATGCACATGTCAAAAATCACATTTATCTCTAAAGATATATAGGACTTTAATATTAATAGCTTGTGATTATAATAATAAAGAACCTCAAAGCTCTAAAATATTTGCCAATATGTCAAAAAAAAATGCCAAACACCCCCATTTAATGATGTCTTCTATGCATTTTAGATTCCATTGTAACTGTCAGGATTGCCAGAGACCACGTTTTCTTTGTCAGCTTTTTCTTACAACCCATTTGAGAATAAACACTAACAAAGTAAACCATAGAACAATTACTTTATTTTATTGATAAATTGCCTTCCCTTACTGCCAGTTTCCTGGCTTTGGCAAGAGTATCAGTCAGGGTTTCACCAGAGAAAGAAAACCAGCATAATATACGTGATATTTGTTGCAAGGAATTGGCTTTTGCGATTGTAGGGCCGTGTAGGCAAGTCCAAAAGTCCATTGGGCAGGCTGTCAGGAAGGACAGGTAGGAATTCCTGGGCAAGAACTGAAGCTGAAGTCTACAGTTGAAATTTCTTCTTCCTTGAGGAAATCTCAGTTCTGCTTTTAAAGTTTTTCAAGTGATTAGATCAGGCCCACCCAGATTTTTTTTTTAACATGTTATATAGTCCAGGAATTTGATAATGTAGGTACCTATTAAATCAAGACTTAATGGCTTTACATCATAAATCCCATGATCAGACAGTTACTGCTCCTCTTTGTACATTCTAATTCAAATACTTCACAGTCCTAATGTTCTAGCCACAGGTTTAAGAAGGTTGGTGACACAATCCAGTGCCAGGGAATGTGGAGGAAAGAATGTCATTCAGGGACAGACAGCAAATACTACCACCTTATCAAAGCTGTACACTGGGCTTCTCTCCTACTCTAAGGCACCTGATTCAATCATAAGCAAAAGAGGCAAATTAGGTTAAAAAAAAAAATCAGTGTTGGCCATGCCTGTGACCTCCCTCCCTCCTTTCTGGCTCAGAGGATACCAGTTTAGCAATCTAATGTCAATGAAACATCTCTTAGCTTTTCCTTCTCACTTCCAGCCAAATGTATCTGTATTAGTCAGGGTTCTCTAGGGAAACAGAATCAACAGGAGATATCTGTCAATAATATGAGATTTTATGAGTCTCTCACGCAACCATGGGGATGCACAAGTCCAGGTTCCGCAAGCAGGCTGCAAACCAGGCTCTGATGAAAGTCCAATGAAAGGTCCTTGATGAGTTTCTGGGAGAAGTTGGCTGTCCAACGACGAGCTGGGAAATTCTCTCTGAATGTTGAAATCACTTCCCCTTTTAAGGCATTCAATTGATTGGATAAAAGCGTCATCCATTGCTGATGCAATCTCCATGATTGATGCAGTTGTAATCAGCCATCCACACAGTAAACTCACTGGTGACTGAAGTCCATAGATGCTCTTGTATTACAATTAGCCCAGTGCTTGCTGGACCAAACACTTGGACACAATTACTTGGCCGAGTTGACATATTAGCCTAACCATCACAGTATCTCTCCTACTTCATCCTCCCAAAAGCACTTAATGGGTAATTGGAAAGCAAATCCTATAATCTAGCTTGAATGAAGGTGGCAAGGACAAATAATAGTTTGGTTTATCATTATCAAAGAGAAAAATCAAAGAGGCTCTGGTTTGGCAGGCCAACCATAGGTAATTTGAGAATGCAAGGTATTGTTGAAAGGGCGATGAGGGTATTGTTTTTGTATGGAAACACATTTTAGCAGTTCCCTTTACAGTACCCTAGAAGCATAAAATCCTAGGGTTGCAGAGAAACTTAAGTCCAAGTACAAAGTCAATGTTACATGAAGGTTTCATGAGCCCAGCAAAACTTCCAAGTGATGTTTTTCAGTGATTACTAAGCACATTACGGCCTACAGCATTTTCACCAAGTGGTCATCCTGACAATGTGGGATTGAACAACTGTGACATCCAAATTTATAATGTCCTGTTTCAAAGCATATATTCTCAGTTTTTTAGACAACTTTAACTGTTAAAAGTTCTTCTTACATTGAGCTGAACAGCTTCCTGCAGTTCCCATGGGTTTATCCACAAGTCACAGCCTAGCCCTTGGGTCCTTTGAGAAGAGGTATCCACATCACAACCATTTTGATATTTGAAGACAGTTATCAGATCTTGCATGGGCCTTCTTTTATTTGGAAAAACATCCCCAATTTCTCTGACCCTTCAAATAATAAGGTTTCAAAGTCTTTCGTAACATTGATTTTCTTTTCTGAATGGGTTCTAATTTGTCTATATCCATTTTAATGTATGGGAACTGAAACTTTTTACACTGTTCCAGGTATTTTTCTGCTAAGTTTAGAACAGGGTGAGATGTGAACCTCCCCAGACCTAAAGAGCAAGGTAAGACTACGCTGGTTTTGTGTTCTCATCATTGCTGTTGCAGCCACACCATCTGTTACCGCATTTGAACTTTCAGTTCATCTCCTAAATACTGTTCACATGTGCTACAGCTACACCCTATCATTCTTCCTAGGCTTGAACAGATAGGTTTTTTGATTCATGTTCAGGATCTTACTTTTATTCCTGTTAAGTCTGATCTTGAGAGAGTTGTCCCTTTCTCCAGCCTGATATCTCTTTAGTCTCTGATTTTCATTTTCAATGAATTTGTTATTCTTATCTACTTGCCTTCTGTATCATTATTGAAAGAATCAATGAAGATTCTGACAAGCACAAAGCCCCATATAAAACCCTATAACAGTTTGTTACACCCTTCACTCCAAGTTAACAATAATTCAATCACTTCCTAATGTATCCCCTAAAATGGAACTTTAATTCCTCTTCTCACTGAGGGGGAAGCGGGATTTTCACAGCAACTGTTTAATGTAATCCCTAGGCACCATGTGACACACAACAGAGGGTGCTATCCCATAACTTCTGCTAGCCAATTCCCCAAGTAAAGAGGAGTCTGTAATCTAAAACCCCCATACAGGCTCACTCCTAATCCTAAATGAATTTATCTGGTTATATAATGTTACCAGAACTGTTTCCTAGAAAATAACAATAAGTATAATCTAGTAGTAAAACATCATGGGCTCTGGAATCAGACAGAACTGGATTCTAGTCCCAGCTCTGCCATTACTAATTGTGTAATCAAAGGAGAGTTCTCCAACCTCTCGAGGCCTAGCTTTCTCATTAGTGAAATGGTGACTACAAAGATTAAGTAAAAGCACGTAAAGCACTTAGGGTAATTCTCGACCCAAAGCGAACACTACTAAGTAGGTGCAGCCGTTATCATTATTAATATTAATAAGAAGCTGTCTTTTTTAGATTTCGATAAAATCTACTGAGTTGAATGACAGAAAAAGTGAAAACCCTTCACAGTCTTTCCTGCTGTCGCCTTTGACTTTGAGTTTTTGTTTGTTTGCATTAGCAATCCTCACTCCAGCCAGAAAGGAGAAAGGAGTCTCTGAATAGCAACCAATCTGCCAGCTTCTTAGAGAAATCGTCAAGCTTCTTCCAACTGCCTCTCTTTCTTCATCCTCTTCTTCCCAACATCAAACTCCTTACAAGTTCCGGATAGAGGTGACCTATACACTTAAAAAGATACTTTTCCTTTAAGATTGTCATGCCCTCTCCCCTTGAATCCCTTCATATTATAAAAATCATGGACTAGTTTATACAAATCACTCTGCACATAATTCCAATAATTACAAATTTCACTTCTTAAAATTCAAAGGTCTAACCTTCAGAGATAAACAAAAGTTGGCTGCTTCTTTCCAAGTATCTACTCATCTACCTGACAGAGAGACTTTCCCATGGTAAAATCACTTACTTTTCTCTATGTCCCAAAACTCATAAATCTGCTCCTTTTCCTTAAACTATATCATGCATATAATTCCAAGTCAATAAATGAAGAATGATATC
Source organism: Cabassous unicinctus (assembly GCA_029593785.1). Lineage (NCBI taxonomy): Eukaryota > Metazoa > Chordata > Mammalia > Cingulata > Chlamyphoridae > Cabassous > Cabassous unicinctus. Next base: position 5,093 of record JAQZBX010067315.1, read on the forward strand.
ATCATTTTAAATAGTAATATCGTATTTTTGATGTATCGTAATTTATTTAACCAATTCTTTATTGTTATACATTTAAACTGTTTTGCAATTTTTACTATAACATGTAATGCTGTGATGAGTAGTCTAGTATATACATATGCCAGTTTCTGAATTTCCTTGATTGAAGTAGAATTAGAAAACCATGAAATGGATGAAGCAAAGAAATACGGAGTTTTTAATGTTGATACACGTGTACCACATGCCAGGAAGTTTGGTAACAATTTGCATTCCTACCAATAATGCATGAGGATACCCATTTTGCAAAATCCTCACCAACAGTGAGGATTATAAATTATTTTTTACTCTTTACCAATCCAATAGGTAAATTCTCATACTTCTAGGAGATGCATAAAGACTTGTCTTTTATAATAGGTATTATAAAGCAAAGTATGATATTCTAATCCTTCTATAGAGTTAGTATTTTTTAAAAGTTAAAGTCAATTGATATAGGTTTATTTTCTCTGGTTCCCTCTGGAATGAATTTTTTTTTAATTATGGATTTCCTCTGTCTTGTTCACCACTATATACCCAGCTGCCAAAACAGTGCCTCACAAATAGCAGATACTAATAAAAACACAACCAATGAATGAATATAATGAATTTCAATTAACGTATTAGAAAATTTGTCCCATGGCAAAGAAAGTTTACATTATGTTAATCATCATCATAAGAAGAATTAATAAGAATAAGTTCAGCAAACTTTTAAGGTGGACCTCAAATAGGGAAGCCTAGACTACCTGATTGGAGACGAGTCGCTGAAAGTCAGAGCTGGGTAGCATGAGATTGTGTTAAAAACAGTGCGCTGAAAATTTAATCAGACCCCAACACACTGGACAGAAGGAAAAAATGTCATCACCCACCTACTACCCCATAGGATGGCAGTAGCCCCTAGTGAACTCCTGGCTCAGTTGCTAGAAACATCTTTTTCTGAAATAGAGATCCAGCTTCCCCTTAACCAACTTATTAGATACCCTGGTGCAGTTCACTTGGGATCATGAATTCTAACACTAGTTTAGGAACAATTTCAAAATCTCTAACTCAAATAACTCCCAGGAACATAGTGAAAAATGTTAAAAAAAAATTAAAAAAATAAAACACCAATCGGTTTAATTTCAGGAGGAAGGACTGTGTGAAAATAATCAAACAAGTTAGTGAAACCCGTGCGCATGGGCAGGAAAAGCCAGTTTGTGGAGATACTGTCACAGCTGACTACAGTGGATCTACTTATTATCATTTTTCTTTACTGAGGACTTTATAACATTGCTGTAACCAGATGCCTTCCTTGCCCCTCACTTATAGCCAGTTGGTTAAGCTTATTTCCATTCCTTCACTTGTTATCTTACGTTAACCGATTTATAACGTTGCTGAAATTAAATGCTTGTCCCTTATTCACAGTGCCTCACGTACAGCCCATTTGTTTAACTTCTTTCCATTCCTGTACTTATTATCTTATGGTGACAGCAATTTACGACTCTGTTGTAACCTCTTACCAAAGGCTCACCCCAGCTGGCTTCTGTCAGCGTTCAAAAGCTTCTCTGGCCATGCTTGCACACGCCCTACTGACCGTAATCAAAACTTAACCAATCAATATACGCCACCTTAAATAAAGTCACTATTTCCACCTCCCTGGGTCTGAATCCCATAAAAACTCTAAGATCTTCAACTCAGGGAGACAGACTGGAGTTCGGGGCTCCTATCTATACGCCAGTTGACTTTGCATTAAAGCTCTTTCTTTTCTCAAGCCCCTGATGTCGTAGCATTGACTTCTGTGTGCACCGGGCAGCAAGCACTTCCTCGATAACGTTAGTGTTTCCCAACTCCAAAAATAAACAGGGGTCCATGTGGCAGTGCAATGGCTCCTTTAATAAGTCTGATAAAGCAAGGATACTTGACTGGACCAGAGCATATTTAGCCTAAATAAAAGAAGATTTCAAAGGTACATGATAGCTACTTCAAATATCTGAAGGGTTACCATGAAGAAAAAGAAATTAACTTTAATCTGGGCAATTGCGTGGGAGAAAGCAAAAGCAATGGTTGCACATTATAGGGAGGCCCTCTGGCTCATTCCACAAAGCTGTCAAGTGCTGCACTAGGCACTAATGAATCCCAATCACTGCCCTACATTCCTGTAGGAGAGTGTGGCTTTATGACAAATAACTAGATTGTGTCCTGCTAGTGTGACAAAGGAAAAGTTTTGCTACAGAAACAATAGAAATTTAAATATCTAGAAGATTACCAGTATTTACTTTTTGTCATTACTAGAAGAGTTTTACTGTATTCAGTGTGAAATAATGGCATTAAAAATAGTAGCAAACATCTCATTATTTACTTTCAATTGATTTAATACAGTAGATCATAGGAATGCTTGCATAAGCCAAAATTAATTTCAAGTTTGTCCTTAAATGTCCCACAGTGCCTTTAAAGGAAATGTTACTGCTTCAACTGTACATGGAACTTTAGGGATTTGAAAAGCTTCAATTTTCTGTGTGGCTTGACAACTCTATGAACTAGACCATATTCCAGAGCACTGCCTCCCACTACAGTTTTCAGTATGGTAGCCACTAGCTACGTGTTGATATTAAACACTTGAAATCAGATTAGGGTGACCAAAGACCTGAATTCTTAATTTGTTTAATATTAATGGATTTAAATATCAATGTCCACACGTGAGTAGTGGCCATCTACTGGACAGCACAGTTCTAGAGAGAGGGTAACAGGAAGATTTGGAAAGCAGAAACTTTCTAGAGAAGAGAGGAGCAATGGTGACATGGCAGCCACAAGACGACAACTGATAGTCAGCTCTGTCTAAGTAATTTTCACTCAGTCGGAAACTGAATTAAATAAAACTCTCTAGAAAACAGCTCTAAACCCTGCTGTAGCCCTGAGTAAGCTAGTTCTGTATGTGACAATGCTTTAAAAGAAAAAGAGTAACCCCTTCTGATTTCTTTGGATCTTTGCGTTAAATTACTTTTCTTTTGTACGAAATGATATGCTTATTTTTGGATTCAATTACATACAGATAATGGGGTAGTATGAAGTCACAAACAGATTCTGATTCAAAACCTTCAGTGGAAAAGAAGAGCCACTGGAACACAATCTTGGAGCAATAAAAAGCTACCAATTGAGCTGAGGACACAACGGTTCCAGTGACTCTGGGTAGAACAGTGACTCTGATAACTTCCAGAAGTGGTCCCCAAAGCAGAGTGTACACAGAGTAATTGGGATGAAAGAGGAAAATCCTCAAACCTCTATTTATATTTAATGTTTACATAAAAATAAGAAATAAATTAAGCTTTACTAATACATTGGACTTAGATTGACATTTACGGCCTCATTCAGTCCATATGTCATGTGACCACATATATGATATGGCACTTGAGATATCCTGAGGGAAAACTGAGAGCTTCAAGACAAAAATATTGACAATGGTTACTCTGTTACTTCAAATGCTTTGAAATCACATTTACTACCATTTACATTTGACCATTTTGATTTAGAGCATATATTATTGTAAATTGTAAAATACTTTTACAAAACTGTAAAATGTTGTAAATATCAGGTGTCATTGTGTGTGACCAGGAAAATCTTTTCCCACACAAAGATTTTCTGATTATCTCAAAGCAAAGTACTTGTTTCTGAACTTAAAAGATTAGTTATGCATCATTCTTTACAAAAAAAGGCACATGTTCAGCATTTAGGGACCTGTACTGTGATGACACGGGGTTGAAAGGAGTATCTAGCCAGCAGGTATTTTCAAAAATATAGGTAAAGATATCGCTTCAAAGTAAACGTAACCTCCTCACAGTCCATGAGAAAATCTTTTGAAATGAGCATTTTGAAAATGGGTATTTGGAAATGTTTGCAGTGTTACGTGATTTTGTTCCCAAACATTTTAAATGCTTACACAAGTTTTACAGTTCAAACGTGGAAATAAAATTTTCTAATCTGTTTTCAAATATTTCACATGAAGATTGTCAGTGGTTCTTTATTTTTTATTTCTTAAAAAAATATTAAAATACTCAGCTTTCCAATTAGTTTGAAGGGACTGATCGACAGCAGATAAGATGAAAACCTGCCAGCTATATTTCTTTATAAATTCGTCCATAAACCTAGTAGATGGAACTCAAAAATGAGCATCAAAATTTAGCAAACGTAGTCAACAATTTATTTCTTCAATTTGGATTGCCAGATCATTTTGAGGCATCTGTTTTCAACTATGACAGATATTAAAACCAAGTATAAAAATAAGCTGAACTTTGAGAACTCTGAATCACTGCATTACCAGGTTTTAAACTGAGATTTTCAAAAATGGTGACGCATATTTTATTATAACACTCTCACAAAAATTTTGCAAAAATTGGGAGTCAATTATATTGTTCTCATTAAGGATATCATAATTATTTATTTTTAAAAATTGTGGAACTTACTTTAAAATATTATTTCATCTTTACCTAACCTGATTTTTTTTTTATTTATAATATACAGAATATATAAGTATAAATAACAAAAGGTGTATATACTTTGTAAATTTAAAATGTACATACAGGGTAGCGGATGTGGCTCAAGTGATTGAGCTCCCCCGCCTACGACATGCGAGGCCCAAGGTTTGGCTCCCGGTGCCTCCTGAAAAAACAAAGATGAGCACACAACAAACAGACAGCGAGCGCAAAACAACAAGTGAGTGGGAAGAAATAAATAAATATTTTTTAAAAATGTACAAACATTGGGGGTAGATGCTCAAAGCATTTTTACTAAAGAAATGTAATCAAAAAAATTTCAGGGCCACTGTCCTAATATCTTCTACTTTATAACAAAACCAAAGCAAAAGAAAACCTTTAAAAACAAAAATTAATGTCAATTGATTTTAATGTTTTTAACAAATTATTCTGTAGGAGAGGATTTTGTGTAATCACAGCACACACTGATATGAAAACAAGTCAAGAATTATTGACGTGACTACTGAAAACATGACCAAGCCCAAGTGGCAGTGATCTGGATCAGCTGACTCTGACTCTGGGTGACATTGGTCAGCCAGAATAACCTCACACTCCAGATCAGGTGAAGGCTCAGATTCTGCTTTATACACCCTTCAAAAAAAAACACATGGCCTTCTAGATCTTGTGACAACCCTTCTTTTCAAACCCATTGAGAAATGATTTTCTTCACATACCATCCCAAGCCCTTCTAAAATGCACCGGGAGGCTTTTTTCCTCAGGGGTCAGAGACCACATATCTATTTCTAACATCAAACCTGCTATTCTAGTTTAACATACCCTGGGGCTGAAAAGTCAATACACCAGGAAAAAATTTAAAGTGAAGAATTGCTCAGTTATCACTTTGGAATTTGTAACTTCCTGTAGCATTTAAAAGAGAAGAACGCTAAACATTGGCAAGGTAAAACCCACTGTAAGCCATGCTTAGTGTCTCTTTCAAATGATTCAGATATTCATAAAGACAAGCCCCTAAACTCTCATGTTAAGTACTTACCAAATTAAGCCAGTTTACACAGTGATCCTGAGGGATGGGAACAGGAGATTTGTGACAAAGAACAAAGAAGACCCAGAGCAGATGAAAAATCGCCTGAACAAGAGATTTTTTTTTCTGTGTTCGCAAGCAGTAAAAGGTTCAAGAGAAGCCAGCTCCCAGTCTCCACATCACATCATCCAGGAGAGGAAAGGCTCGAGGAATCGCCTTTCAATTCCTTGTATAGCCCCAGCCTGTGAGGGGACAGGCTGCAGGAGCCTGAGAGCAGCAGGCGAGAGTGGTTAAGGGGGCCACCACACCAAGGGCCTCCCGGCGCAGCCCAGGACCAAAGACCCGCTTCCCCACCTCCAGTGCCGGGGCAAGGCGCGGAGAGAGACCTAGCATCGCAGTAGAAATAGGCAGCTTTATGGATCCAATGTATGTTGATGTTACTTTTGGATCATTAAACCTCTCTCTACAACATTTTCAAATGAGATTCACAGAACTCTCTGTTGCTGTCTCGTGGAATATGGTTTTTCAGTGGTTGAACAGGAGTCAAATATAAAGCTACCAAATGTAATCCCAAAAGTTAACGCATTTCTATTTATCGTATTTTTTTACTTTTTTTATTAGAGAAGTTGTAGGTTTATGGAAAAATCATGCAGAAAATACAGCATTCCCATAAACATGCCTCCATTATTACCACCTTGCATTAGTGTGGTACCTTTGTTACAACTGATGAAAGAACATGATTATAATTATACTATTAATTATTTAGTCCATGGTTTACATTAGGGTTCACTGTTTGTGTTATACACTCCTGTTTGTTTTTAAATTTTTATTCTAGTAACATACATATGACCTAAAATTTCCTGTTTTAACCACATTTAAATATATAATTCCATGCTGTTAATTACATTCACAATGTTGTGCTACCATCACCACCAATCATTATCAAAACTTTTCATCAGCCCAAATATAAACTCTACAATTTAAGCACTAACTACCCCCTATCCCCACCCTGGCACCTGGTCTTTCTTAACCAAGTAGGGGATAATATATTTTCTTGAAATAATTTAGTTTATTTGAAAGCTTTAAAAGACACAGCTCCCCCCAAAAATTAATAATCTTGATGCACTGAAAACATATCAATCCTCCAAAAGGAGAAATAGATTCCTCTGATATGAACACACAGTCAAATAAATAGATGTGCTATAAGGAAACAAAAAACTATGCCAAGATTGTTAAAGGCAAGCAGGAACTGTAACAAACTGAAAAGTAAAGAGTCCCTTATTTCCAGCCAGACTGCTGACTGAATGGCCCAGGAGCACTTTATTGAAACAAGGCTAGGCAGGAATGAGCACACACAGATCAATACCCACAATATGACACCCGTGCACAAAAAACCTTCACTCCGGCTAAAAGACAAAGCTCAGTGGCTATTTGGCATTGGCATGGAGAAAATAACCAGATTAAAGGTAGTCACCATATCAGCGATTGAAATTCTTACCTTTAGAAATACCAGAATCAATAAAGGGAAGTGGAGACTTAGCAACATTCAAAACCATGAGAACAGAAAAGGAGGCAACAGGGGGGTCTTCCTTTGGTGAGCTGACAAGCCGAGAGCAGTTGCACACCTCACTGGTCTCCCATTGAGGGCAGTGTAGTGAGTGAGAGGGGCCTGTGCGGGGTGAGGGGCATGTGGCAGGGGGAGTGGGGATACATGGGAATGTGTGGGATTGTGTGGGGAACTGACAGAGTGGGGGTTATGGAGGAGGTGGGGATGTGCGCTGGATTTAGGGGGATTTCTTAGGAGGTGGAATGGTTGAGAGAGATTGTGGTGGGGAGCATGAGGCTGGGTGAGGGTGTATGGGGGTGTATGGGGGATATGAGGCACTGTGGAAAGTTATTTGGGGGTAGCGATAAGGAGCTATATAGGTTGTGTATGGCAGGGTTATGTGGTGGGGTGTGTGCATGGCAACCACAGTGGACACACGTACATGCGTGTGCATGTACACCTCTGCATGGGTATGTACCTGCTTTTTGTTTGTGTAAGGCAAAATAAGTGCCTATTGTTAAATGTCCTTTTGATTTAAAATTCCTTCTCTTAAAATTGCACTATACTCAACCATCTTTTGCAATTGGCAAAAATTCAAACTAAAGACATAGAGTATTGTGTTTGTGAGACTATCCATCCCCTCTATTTTACATGAATCAAGCTGACTTTCTTTGCAAATTCATGGAATCGAAGATGGGATAGCCCAAGTTATTTCTCTCAGATTAGGAATTTTATCATACCCTGATTTCATAGCATTTTAGGATCTGAGAGAGAGATTACTAGAAAAAGAAATTATTATATCATCACATTTCATCTCTAAAACTGTAAGTCAAGAGACAACCATATTTCCAGAAGCATGATCTATACACCTGTTCTTATCAACCGGAGTCCTATGAAATCCAGCATGGAGAGGAATTGAAAAGTAGATAAACATAGACATTTCCACTCCAGGTCCCTGTATGTCTCCTGGTTTGTAAAATTGCCCTGCCATAAAAGCTTTCTATTGCTTTGCTACCAGACAGCAGTGTGTCTGAATGAATGCCTTCAGTGTTTCCACAAGCACCATGCTTCATGAAACTGTGCACAAAACCTGGTTTGCCCTCCTAGGACTGGTTTCTTGCTTCATGGCTATTTTAAATTTCCATCCCATTTGGAAGAATAGGGTCAGCTTTTGACTACAGCTAAACCTCGGACACAATTTTCGTCTCAGCCTTCTCTTAGGCCCCAAATGAACAATTTGCTGCACAAGTTTCATTTTCTACTCCTCTTAATTTCAGTTCATTTGGCAGCATGGAGACCTGCATACAGGGAATTTTTTTTCCCCAGTAAGAAGCCTCTTGTTCACTTACCCACATAAATACAACATATTGAAAAGTAAAGAATTTCTGAGCTTTTCATTTCAGAGGATTTAATTTTCATGTTCTTACCTCTGAATTGTTAAGGTGGCATTTGTGAGTTCCTGAAAACCAGCCATCACTTGAACATTGGTCAATGTCCACCTTCTGAAGATTTATGTCAACTTTCATGACACCCCTTAAAAACAGAGAAAGATAAAGAGAACAAATTATTCTGGGCCTTTACAATTTCTAAGTCTGTATTCTACCCTGGGAATCAGACAAATCAGCAGAAAGAATGTACTAAACATTTTCAAATTGCCTACTCATATGGCATATAAAGTGAACCATGTGAACACAGAGACACAATAGGAAAGATTCAACAAGTTTTAGTTTTATGTAAGTCCCAAAGGCAGGGACTCCATAATGGTCATTGTTGTGTCTTCAGTTCCTAGCATAATGCCTGGCATATTAGTAGTAGTAGGTGCTCAATAAACACTTGTCGATTGACTGAATTCCAGACAGCATTGCTCCAGACAAGGTAGCAAAGTTGACTCTGAAATAACACCAGCTCCCAGCGCCCCTCCTATTGAAGCAAATCAAAACAAAGCCCTTGGGAGCAGATATAGCTCAAGTGGTTGAGCACCTGCTTCCCATGTACAAGGTCCTGGGTTCAATCCCCAGTACCTCCTAAAAACAAACAAATAAACAAACAAAAAATCCCTCATCTGATTACTTTCTATTCCTATTTCCCATAGCCGGGCCACAGGGTGGGGAGGCTGAAGGACCACAGGGGAAGGGTAGTGTCAGATTAGTGTCTCTATCCACCAGTCTTCTATCCCAATGACTTTAAACAACTCCTTAGTTCTCCCTGTGCTCTATACCAAACATGGAAATTTTCATCATCTACAGAAGTGCTGATTAACATTTTCTATTTTAAATCTGGAAACAAAATCACTGTATTTTACTTAGTTATTTGAGAGAAGTCACTAAGAAAGAGAACTCACAAATTCAGAGCTAGCCAAAAACAAAACTGTAAAAAACCTTACAAGTTTGTCTAGAATTCCCCATTTTCTTCAACCAATCCCCCAACATTTTCCTAAGATCCCTACCTCATATTTCTCACTACCACTAGCAGTAGCAACAGCAGCAGAAATTTTTGTCTTACACTGAACTGTCACACCTGGACTTTATTGAAATAAGTATTTTGTGTCCTGGGCTCTGAAGCCATAAGCTTTGTAATACAGTTTTTCCCAAATTTGAGTAAAATATAAACACCTTCCAAAGGTAAAAACAAATTTTCAAGATACTACGCCCCCTACATACCAAAAACTATTTTCAAAAATGAAATAATAATATTACTTAAATATGGACATATAAATCTAGGTTCAAAATCCTTATGGTTTAGCTCTTGCAGCTATAAAACAAAAAAATTACAAAATAAATGCAAACACACTTTAAAACTGACAAAATTAAATCAACAATATTAATTTAAAGGGACTCATGATTATGCTTTGCCTAAAGTAAATCACCTCCCAAAACAGGAATACGGTACATACTGCTGGGCGCGGCAGGCCTATATTATCACACGTTAATGACTCATTTCTCCAATCTCTTGTTTCCTTTTAAACTACTGTGAAATCTTTCGACAGAATGGCTTAATGTCATTTAGCCTTCACTTGGGGTGAATAAATCATTTACTTTTTTGGTCTGTCTCTGTTCTTTTCTCTTTAGCCTAAGACAAAGTACTATACTTTGTAGTCCTAATATGCTCAAAAGACACAGAAAAGCAAACAGGGACTCTAAAGCCTCCTGACAGTATTTGGCTATCCAGATAACCAGGAGTATGTTTAAATTGATTTTTTAGATGATCAGTAAAATGAAAACCCAAAAAGCTATCAGAGAGTACTTGAGAATCCTTCAGAGAAGTAGACCCCCGTTTGCTATTGTGAGCTACTAATACAACAAAACAAATTTTGTCCACATGATAAATAACTGGATTCCTAGGTCACCTAATGCCTTAACCCTTCACTCTTTCAACAGATATATATTGTTTGGTTTGTGCATATCATTATAAGACATGCTATGGAGGATACAAAGGTGAACCACATATACCCCAGTTGAAAGGGGAAGTCTTGGGTCACACATGTTGCTAGAAGGAAAGCAAGAGGATAAAATGGGGGAGTGTATAACACAGTGAACTCTGTGGTGGCTAAGGATTGTGGTTAATAATACAAATATAAGAATGTTCTTTCAGAATCTACAACAAAAGTATATCACTAGTACAGGGTATTGATAGTGGGATGATATATGGGGTAAAAAATGCACCCAAAGCATAATTCTATGGGATATAAATGTATCCTTGTTGCCATAGGTATGTTTTCTGGATAGAAAGAGGCCCACATAGTAGCTAACAAAATAGTAAACTTCCCTCCTGGGGAAGTGCTGCTACTTTCTCAAGTAAGATGGCA